>JASCZI010272735.1:5641-15648 GCA_036250425.1 Stylosanthes scabra | reverse complement strand
TGAATTTTCTTTTACTTTCTCCACTGAGCTTACTACACCTTTTTTTTTTTTTTTTTCTCTTTTCGCTATAGTAACTTGACTTAACCATGCTTCAGGTATCTTTTCTGCTGCTCCTACTCTCATAATGTAGCTCCAAAAGGAAAATACATTGCTTTTGTGACAACAGAAGCAGAGACCGATAATCCTAAGGATGAATTGAAGCCTGGCATAGATCTCCTTGGACCTGTCGATGAAATATTTTTTGATGCCTACGACAGATATGAACCCACTAACCAGCACGATGTTGATAGCTGCTTCATATCCACAGTAAGTATTAAAGGGATCATTTTTCTACAAGCGTAACCGGGTTCCTTTAAAGTCTTGTGTAATTAGGGTCCTTTACTTTCTGAAATGCTTTATGCATGAGAGCCAGCAGCCTGGTTCTATATTCCATCTTTATCTTGTCTCTTGCAAGATTTTTTAAACAATGATACTGCTACTGGCCTCTATAATTTTCTCTTAGATATTCTTATGAATTAACTTCTCTGGAATACTGAACTCTTGCTGTAAAGTGAAGATTCTCTCCTGCATATGTTTAGCCGCATTTCTTGTAATCATTGATCATATTCTGACTGACATAAAAATTCTGCAGAGCTATGATGCCACAACACACTTTGAAACCACCGTGAATAACGTGATTGACATGTACAAAAAGATTACTGGAAAGGTAAACATTAGTGATTAGACTGTTATTTCAATCAAGATTATGATACTCTAGTTTGATTTCAGCCACTGAAAGGAGTTTATGATACTCTACTATTTCCACTAATTCCTCCTTCGTTTTCACTGCTTCATATAAACTCAGGAATTGGACCTATCTGTGGATCTGAGTGCTGCTAGTGCCGCAGAAGAATGAAAACTTGAGTTTTCAGTCTACTTTTCATCAGCTTCATAGTGCTGACTAGTTGGTATTAATCTTTATTAGTATTTTCCTCGAGGCTGAAACTGATCAAGGCTTGGTTTATGTGCTTTCTTCACTCTCCAAGTCTATGGAGCCAAGAGAATTTTTGTCATGCAATTTGTCTTTTCTTGTTACTAACTCTTAAGGCATTATTAGCCTCTTGAACATGAGAAAACAAAGTTCTTTCCTTTATTTTCAACAGAAAAGAAGTTGTATCATCGAATTAGTTAAAATAGAGTATTAAATAAGTAATTTTGTGTTCAACAAATTACTTTTCAAGTTTCTACTTATAGATTTTCTATGCTATGAATTTATTCCCAACAAATATCTGTGGAAATCTTTATCTTTGTCCACACCTGAGTTTTATGATAGCTCAATGAAAAGTGGGATCTTTTCTAAGCATTGATAGAACCTAGCTTTGTAGGATCAGTGGCTTCTTGAAACATTGTTATGGCATATTGCACCTAAAAACAATATTACTATGCCTTTTCTACATAATATTAACACACTTGGCCACGATGTAATAGCAAAAATAGACTTAGCTTGTGAATTTACCGTGTCCATATACCATATAGGTATGCATTTAAGACTGGCTCAGTTGAAATTGAACTTGCCAGTGCCATGGAAAAAATATGCATTAGAAATTTAGAATGCAGAAATCAATCCCTCCACAACTCCGCCACTTGACAACGGACTTATAAAATCACAAGGAATCCTCTTTACTTCTTTAGTTGGTGTTATAGCCATTAATCATGTAGACTGATATCCATACGATGGAAAAGTCGGTACCTGTTATGAACGTTGAAATTCAGTAACCCTAGGTAGGTTATATTTGTACCAATCTTTGGTATAAAAGATAGAGAAATAATTTGGAGTCCTATTTTATAAACCTAATTATCCTCCTAACTTCTAAATAAAAAAAGTATTACATTTTCTACATTTTTAATATTTTAAAAAAATAACATTTATATTGGAATTCTTTACCCTTTTAAGTATTAAGAGGATAATTAGGCTTATGAGTTAGTTCCTAACTTACTCTAAAAGATAAATAAACATTTTATCTTTTTTCACTTCTTATGAGACTTTAATATCAAAAGTAAAAATTGTATAATGGTGCATAGAAAATTCCTAAAAGAAACAAAGGGAAACCAAAACGAAAAGACAACTGAGAGAAAAGGTGTACACAGAAATTACGGACTCCACAGTTTTAGTATGAGTACAAATGCATTTTCCTTCAACCAATTATCATACGTACCAAATAAGAGTTACTATATACCAATTTACCAGCCGAAGCTTTTTGTTTTATATTAGATAATTTAAGTTGAGAAAGAGTGAGCAGTTGCAGTTTGACCCCCAAAAGAGCCTCACCAATCGTTTCCCCCACTGATATCGTTATTTGGCGTTATGCATATTATTAGGTTCATGTACATCTAAACGCATTATTAGCTAAAGGAATTTGCAAGAAATAAATTAAGAACAAACTAATATAATTTCTTCATTCTTAAGCATACACTTGCAAGAAAGGCATGAGTTACTTGGATACATAAGTGAATCACAAAACCAAGACAACACAAACCTATATCCTATGTTTGCCAAAATCCAATGATAAACTACAACAGATGCTAATATCATTCCCTCTTTGATTTTGAGAGAGCTTTCTTCCTCTGAGCAAGCATGTATGTATACATGTGTGGGCTTCCTGCATTGAATTATGCGATTCAAACACACTTATAAAGTCAGCCATTCAAGTGTCTAAGAATTGTGGCAGAGGGAAAAATTGTAGAGTGCGTACCTGGAACGTAGATTCCAAGTGCAAGAATAGCAGCATAAAAGTAGTCGAATGAGAAGTTCCATTTGTTTGGCATTCTTATGCAATACTTCTCAGATGCCTGAAAAATAGAAATTATAGTATGTAAATAACTTTTTGGTATATTTCCATCTATTTGCCACTATCATTTTTTGATATATCTTTTTATCGATACAAAAGAAACGTTAATTCAAGGATATACCAAAATATGACCAATACAAACGAAAGGAAACAGAGGGTATCAATTGTCTCATCCACTTTCACCAGTTTGGAAATCCCAAGAAATAGACGATGCTTAAGCGTTTTGAAGGTCAACGCAACATAAATAGTTTCACAAAAGGAGTGCTCTTTCCACTTTTTCCTCTGCTTGATTAGTAATAAATAGAAGAGCAAAAGCACAAACCACATGTTTTTTATGACAACAAACATGCAAAAACACAGCTAGCAGTATACACATCCAGACATCCTATTGGATTCTAAAAAATCGGTGCACATCAACTGTTTTAATTCTTTACCTTGATGAATGGCAGGGCAATGTATATCAGACCAACTTCACTGCTAATGCCTGTTGGATACAGCAGTAAGAAGGTGCTATATCTGCAAGTAAAGAATCGAAGCCAATATTTCAGCAAAATAAGATTTATCCATTAGTCTACCACACACAGCTAGCAGACCTTCAATCATACCGTAGCCACAAAAGCCATGATGGGGCAAAACCGAAAGCCTCCTTGAAGCCAAAGAAAGAATAGCGAATTATCTGCAGTTGCAACAGCAAAGAGAATAATCAATATTGGTATTGGCTAATAAATCATTTAACTTTTTAACTCAGGAAAAGGGGTATGTTTACCAGAAGCAATAGATGGGGCACCAAACCTAAAGGCCTAGTGGTTTGAGTTCCAAATAATAGGTGCTTATAAGTTATAACCATTAAATTTATAAGTTAACGTTTCTAACGAAACTTACAAATCTAAATAATGGCACCATGTATTTCTAATTACATTACACTACGATATATGTCACAACAGAAAATCTTGTGACATCTCATGTTTGGCTCTATTCTTAACATAATAAACAGGCGCAATGCCAAGCCTCAATCTGACTATAAAATTCACAGTCAAGTGTGCAAGGATAATCAGTTCACAATCCATCTATTTACTGCAAAACCTGGTCTAGAAATTCTGTTATATATCATATTCACATTGTCAAATATAGCAATGAGTTCGGACTGTAATTATAAATGGAGGCTATTTTGTAAGTGGCACAAATAAAATTTTGTCCACCCTACACACCCCATACTTTCACTGACTTTAGCAGAGAAATCTTACTGAGCCTAGTATCCATGAATAATGATTTATCTAGTTCTATGCTATGGCATCCAGCAATTAAATTCTATTCGTTGTTGTTGTTAAATGTTAAGCCAAGTATCAACTTACTTTGTTCTTAGCACTTTCAATTACTTCAAGTATGATATTTAAGTTAAAGATAGAAAACACAAAGGAGATTCAAATATTATATAATGTAGTGTAAATAAAACAGGAACCACCAAGAAATTGTGAAAGACTTACCTCAGTGATGGACCAGCTGATTAGCAGGGAGGTAACAAGCACATGACTCCGAGTCTGTCATTCAACATATATAAGTAACTTTTCAATAAATAACACGGTTGAAAATTGAATTCAATTGAAAGAAGAATTAAATGAAACTTGTCTCAACCTCTGGGAAACTCCACAGGATGCCCCAAGTGAGGTACAACCTAGAACCTATCTGTGGCAAGGTTGCTGAAACTGGAGACCGTACAAGCCCTTCACCATTGAATTTAAAAAAGGATAGTAAGGTCAATAAAACAGTAATACTCCAACATTAGAATTCCCATATTTATGAACCATAAAGCAATGATGACAATGGGAACCAGATTACTCACCCACCAAACCATGAAGAATCTGGCACACCATGCAATCCAAAGCCGCACCAAAAAACCACCCCACAAAAAAATTACATAAATTCAGAAATTCCCACAATAAATTTTAACATTTTCCTAGAAAACAAACAATAGGGTATCTCCCAGTGTAGTAAAAAAATTTTTTTTTTTTTGGGACATAGATACATACCTCTAACACAGCAGCGGTTTGAGCAAAAAGTAAAGGTTTTTCGGCTGCGTTGTAAACGTTTTCATGACCCGACTCCTTCAATGTTATCAGAACATGATACAGAACCTGAGACCTGCGTTCCCAAATTGAAAGCAACGGAGAAAAACAGGACCAAATCAGAACCGAAAAGAAAGATCTGAAATAGCTTGAAAAGAAAAAAAAAAGTTAGAATTTTGAGTGTCGAATAGTGAATACCATCCAAAGAAGACGGTCCAGTTGTAGACGGAGAGGTAAAGGCGCCTGAGAAGAGAGAAGAAAGCAGCCATTGAATGTGAGATCTGAGAAACATGCAAGAGTGGGAGGAGGGGAGTTCAGAAATGTTAAATATTGTGATGTGTTGTTTTGTTGTGTTGTGTTGTGTATGTGTTGTTGCTTAATGGAAATGGAATTAAATTAGTCATGTTCTGTTAGTTGCTGGTAGTTCAACTTCTTAACTACTAACACTGCTACAACTACTTACTTTCTCGATTCTTCACTGGATTTTGTTCAGTAGAACATGTGTAGGAGGAGCTGTTGTTTGTTGGCAGATGCAACAAGCGATATAAATCATAATTATGATGATTATTTTATTATTATTATTATTATTATTATTATTATTATTATTATTATTATAATTTAGCTAACTCTAGTTGTAATATTATTATTATAATTTAGCTAACTCTAGCTGTAAAAAACGTACCAGTCATTAAACAAAAACCTTACTGATTTAGTGATTTAAAAATTTAATTGTTAAATTACTGATTAAATCGATAAATCGATCTCAAATAAATAAAATTATAATTTATAAAAAAACTTAATATTAAAATTTAAAATAAATATTTTTAACAAACAAAAGTCTCAATTCTTAAAAGAAAACTAATTCTAAAATATATTAATAGTTGTACATTTTTATATAACAAGTCAATAAGAGTACAATAACTTGTAAAAATAACATTCACCAAGGCATAAATTATGCTAATTTCAAAGTCCACCTTTCTTTCTTGATCGGACATGCAACATGTTCTTAATCATCCTCCATATTCAATTCATCTAACACTCAAATGAAGGGAAGAGAAAATATCTAAGACATGATTTCTTTTAATTTTCTTTTTAATCGAATATAAAATAAATAAAAAAATAAAAAGAGAGAGACCCGGTTTGAATTTCAAAACCGACCAAATCATTGATTTTTCGCTAAACCCTTCGGTCTAATTCGATTTTCCCCGATTCTTCTGCAAATTCGATCCTTTATACGTTTCGAACCGATTCGGATCCGGTTATTTGGTCCGACTGGCAGGTTCGAATCGATTTTTGCAACTATGTATGTGCCCTCTAAGATTATAAATTAAAAAAAAATATTGGAAATACAAAAATTTAATTTTTCGTATTTATTTTGCATTCATTAAATGTAAACATTTAAATTTTTCATTAGCAGTAAATTTGTTATGTGTTCTGAGGGCATATGTTAGCTAATTCCTTATTATTATTCAACAATGCTAGATAATTAATAAAAATTCAGCCAACATCAGACAACAATTTAAATTGAATATTCTATTTCTTTATGTTTGAGATATTTTGGTCCTATTGTTGATTGTTTTATGTTTCGGATATTCTATTTCTAAAAAAGTTATGGATGTTTCACTGACTTTCAAATTGTGGACATTCTATAAACAATAGTTACGAATGTTCTATTTTTATTGGCTGATTTGTTAATTAAAAAAATATTAATTACATATAATTTTTTCTTATTCTTATTGTTGTTTTTGTTATGGTATTATTATTTCTAAGACTTTATCCATTTGAATTTGGATTAATAAATAGGAAAAATTAGGTAAAAGGACTATTAGGGATATTAATTATTAAAAAGGATCTCTTAGTTCTAAAATTATTAAGAGGGATTAATTCTCATAATATTTAGGCAGAATGACCAAACTTTTATATATAAGAGATAATTATATTCAAATTTGTTATTGTAAAAATTGATCTACATATATTACTGTACTCCTCTATACACTTCTTGTCTTTTTCTTTTATTTTGATTTTTGTGTTGAAGTATATTATTTATGTGCTATGTATTTATGTGTTTTGTAAATTTTTTATATGTTAGTATTTATATTTTTCGTATTGTAGATGAGGTGTATAAAAATATAATGATACATATAGCATTATCGATTATTGTAAATCACTAACTCACTGTTAATACTTAATAAGTTCTCTCTAATTTTTAGATTTACTCCCTCTCTCAATCTATATTGGCATAATATTTCTGAACTCATGCGGTAGTTTCTTCCTACCGTGCAACCCATTCAATTCTCATTATTTTTGTCTGCAATGATCTCAAAACAACTTCCATTCTCTTTTCATGATTTGATTTCATCCATGGACTTCGATGTTTTTTTTTCTAAATATCTATTTTTTTTTATTTTATAAATCAATTGAGATTCAAAATTTTCAATCTAAACAGCTTTGTGTGTATTGTTATTTTGTTAATAAATAAAAAATAAGATTTTGGTTCGTGGGATGATGCACAATGGTTCATATTTTTCACGCAAAAATATGTCAATTGGTGAATTACGTACTTGCTTATGCCATCATTATATGTATCAATTAAATTTTTTTTTGTTATAAATACTAGGGCTTTGAATTATTTATATGTAATCTTTTATTGATTTGGTTTTTTTTCTACATATTATAATAACTAATCTTTCTTAATAATTTTAGCATTAAGATGTCCTTTTTAATAATTAAATTTTCCTAAAAAATATGTATTTAGTGTATTTGTAGTTTTACTATCATAGACTATAAAAATAAGTTTTGTATGGTTTTCACTTTTCAGCGCCTCTACCAACGAAAATGTGCAAACAAAATCTCCCTAATTTGAGCGAAAATGAATCGGATGAAAATTTTATGACATTTTCGCTAACATTTTGGAAAGAAAACATAATTATTGTTAAAATAATATTACTTATAAAATATAGAAACCTACAGCTTTATATCGAAAATAGGAAAATAAATAATTCATATGTTGAACTATAATTTGGGAGGAAGCACAACCTTCAATTATTGAAACCAGACTTAAATTCGCATGTTACACGGAAGAAATATATTGTCATTTATTAAAAAATACTTTTAAAAATATCAATTTATGCTGTTTTTTAGTTAATAATATTTTAATTGTATTAGTTTAAGATGTATTATGTTAATATTATTGTAATTTTAATAATTAAAACTTATTTTTGATGTAAAAGTTTTTATAGAATATCTTCTATTTTATCCTTGAAGCTACTACTATAAAACTTATTACTAATTGTTAAAGTTATATGTCATATTTATGAATTGTATATATTTATTTTTGTAATGACATTTACAATAAAGAGATAAAAGAGGATTTTGTATGTGATGAGTAGTCTACGAAATTAATAATTGAGAGGTTGGGAACAAATAAAATTTGTAAATTGTGCCATTTGTAAATTTCTTTTATGTGATATTATAATAGAATGTTTGACGTTTGAAAATGCAATAAAATCTTAATCTTTAAATTTATATATTATAAATAGATATATGTGTAAGTCTTAGATACAATTTTTGTGTCTTAGACACATTTTTTTTATATAGCTTTAAACACATTATTTGTGTTCTATCTCAGTATCTCCTCTACAAAAATATATACTAATAACATTCTCGTATCATAAATATTACTCTTAATTTGTCAAAAAAAATATTTTTTTTATTAGGGGTGATTAAGACTCGAATCGAGTTTTCGAGGTAAATTTTGTCGGGTTGATTTATAATTTTTGGTCTGTTGTTATTTTCAAGTTGAGTTCGGGTCTATTTTCGGGTCACCAAACCGATCGAAAGTCACTTTTTCTTGATTAAAAATATATTTTAAGGTAAAATTAGTAATAAAATATTACACTTTTACATTTTCATTAATATTTTATATATTATATAGTATTATTTTTGTTTTAAAATAATTTATTTTGATATAAACATAATATAATATTTGTTAAATTTAATGTTTAAAAATAAAAATTTATTAGTTTACTATATAAAATTATATATATTTATTTATATCGGGTCTATTAGGGTCAGATCTCGTCAAGCCCGATTCGATGTACAATTTAAATAAAATAATTAGACACGTATACTATTAGGGCCGGATCCAGGTGTCGCCATATCCGGCCCGGCCCGGCCCTCATTTCTTCATTTTTTTGTTCACCATAAATGAAAAGAAAAATCTTAAAAGAAAATAAAAGGAGAGGATTTCTGAGATTAAAAAAGATGCATGCATCATTGAATAGAAGTCATGTAGGATTTTATTTCTAATTTTTTAGAAATATAATATAAAGTGCCTTTTATGAAATTTAAGAGAAAAAAAAAGTAATAATAAGTCTTTGATAAATAATGAATGAGATGAACTCTTTTGATAAATATGTGTTAAGATTTGCTAATATTAATTTAATCAATTTAATTTTAATATTAGCAGGAGAAAAATAAAAGTATAAAAACTAATAAAAATTACACTAAAATAAATTTGAAAAAATAATAGTATAAGATGTTGCGTACTTACCATGACTAACAATGAGGCATTAATGGAGGCATATGCATAGTGGACAAAATAAGATTGAAGGTATGAAAGTTTAGAGGATGGATAAAGATGAAAATGTTAATACAAGATTCCAAGCAAAGGGGTGGAGGAGGTTTGTCAGTTTAAATTTTGTCTTTAATTTGATTTTAAAACCAATATTTATAACGGTAGATGTTTATTTTATTTATTATATGAATAATTATTAAGTTATGTGTTTTGTAACGATATTTACAAATAAGAGATGATAGGTTTTGTATATGATATGAGTAGGTTTAGTCATTTAGCCATTTAGGTATAAAGTGAAATTATGTCATTTGTGAATTTTGTTATGTGACAGCGTAACAGGAGGCTTGGCTTATGAAGATATAATAAGAGACTATATTTGTCTCTAAATTTATATATTAAAAATAGATAGATAGAATCTTAATTGGTAAAAATAATGATAAATTTGAGTCCTTTTATTTCTTGATTAACACATACGTGTTGCAATACATCATTATATTGTCTTCTTCTTCACATAAAAATAAAAAATTTCTAAAAGCTTTG
>JASCZI010272734.1:14973-25081 GCA_036250425.1 Stylosanthes scabra | reverse complement strand
AATTCTTTCTCTACACAAATTCTATTTCTCTTTGTTTGAGTGACTTGGAGTGGTATTCTCCAAGGGTGTGAGACTTGATAAACACTATAGTCGGTGAGGATTCCAAAAGTACAATAAACACTCAAGGGAAATCTTGAAGTTGGGATTGCTTCGAGTGGAGTTGGTTATTGTCTTATTAAGCACTCAAGGAAAATCTTGAAGTTGAGATTACTTTGAGTGGAGTGGCTTAATAACTTGCTGGTGATCAAGATACCATGAGGTGTTAGATTCAAGTGCTCTTGTTGTAAATGTTTGTCAAGCACCTTGAAGCTTGGTGGTTTAGTGGACATCTCAATTGCGATTGAGAAGAGTGGACGTAGGCAAAGAGATTGTGCCGAACCACTATATATCGTTGTGTATTATCTCTCTCAACTCAAACTCATTTATATTCTTGTCATTTATATTTATACAAGTGTTTTGGAAAGTACAAGATCCTTGTAAGTACTTAAGAATTGACTTAAGCCCTTGGAAAAATAATAGTACAAGCATTTGAGTCATTTAAATTCAAAATAATTTAAACTTCCGCAAAAATTATTCATTGTTGTTGGGATACTCAATTCACCCCCTCTTGAGTATCCGTGCTACGTGACTTAACAATTGAGGGTCGTGATCCATCCTCCAAGGAGTTATCCCAGAATGACTCGCTTGCACAAGTACTCAGAAAAGAACACCCATAATGTGTTCGTGGTGTGGGTGTCAGACCATGCCCTATTCAGATCATTACTTATGGCACACAACAAACTAGTTCTGCGTCTCTTGTGGATGTAGAGGAGTATAAGAAGGAGATTGTTGAGTTGAAAACAGAGGCTGCTGAAGAAAATAAGAAGAGAAAGGCAATGGAAAATCTTTTGAGATATCTAATCCAACAGCAAGGAGATAATTTAGCTCCTAACATTGCTGCAAAAATGAATTCCTTGGGTATAGTGGACCTTCTTCTATTGATAACCGAGACTTCCAAGGGTTGCCATGATTTTCAAGAAAACATAACATATTAACTTTCCCCTGGTTTTAGTTTATTTTATGTGATTTTGTCATATAAAGACTCTTAGTTTACTTTTATTTGTTAGATTTTTTGTTAAGATTTCATCATTTTTTGTGTGTGAGAAATTTAACTAGCTACTTATAAATGATATTATCACAATTCAGATATGTTATTTGTTTTCCTTTTTTTAAGTTTTTATTGTTAAAATGACAGTTAAATCACATTGATTTAATAGGTATTCAAAAATAAAATTAAAAAATAAAAAAACTTAATAAACAAATTTTGTTTTTTTAAAAGCATTTAGCCGTTTAACGGCGATTCTGAACCCATGCTAAAACCACCACTAAAAAAACTCATTTGAATGAACACTCTTTTATTTAGCGACGGTTTTAACAGTTGAAGTTGTATTTGACATTTTTGGTTTTGCGGCGGTTTCAAACAGCTGCTAAATACCTAAAAATCGAATCGTCACCTTGTTTGGCGGCGGTGGTTTTAAAACCACCGCTAAACTATTTAGTGGAACCCATATAGGTGACATTTTACAAAACCACTGGTAACAGTTTAACGGCGGTTGGTTTTTAAACCGCCGCAAAACGGCTGAAAAATCGCCGCAATCTGTTGATAGTGCTGTAGTGAATGAACATAAAAGCAAGCACTAGAATTTTCTTTAGGATCAAACTTTTTAAGCCACTAAATTATCCTTGCATGTTACATGCCTCATCATCTCCTTGCCCACGGACTCTTAATAAACTTAAATTATGTGTTTCTAATAGTGATTCCAATGCTAATTTTAGAGATAATGCACTGGTATTAGAAACATGAACAAAACCAAGAAAATGCTCTCTAACATGTCCTTTTTTGTTTATGTACCTTAAACAAGCAAACATTTGTTCCTTAAATGAACAACATATCTCTGAACATAAATGAATCTAACAGGACTTTTCAACCTACAGTGCTCATAACACCAAGTGTTCAGATCAAATGGAGAAGGATAGCCTTTCAAATGATATTAATCGAGGAAAATTGAGATTCTTTCAAATTTGTTTCTAAAATCTACCAATTCGGAGTTACATATACTGAACATGATTTATGATGGGCAGCAACAACAAATTCACATCAATCAATTATAAAAGCTAAAAATAAACTAATCATACATTTGGCACATAAGGGGCAACCTACACTTAGAAGTGGGAAAAACCATAAGAGCAAAATGAAAAAAAATTGAATTCGAGTAGAGAATCTTAGAGGAGTTTCTTACTCTCAAAGAATGACTTCAGGTGGCATAGTTGCAAACTAGCCACAGACAAGCAAATCACAATGGAAAAGAAATTGAAGGTAGACATCTTGCTAGTAATCGCTTTGTTAAATTCTTGAATTTGTTCCTCCTTGTATCAGGTACGTGGTATAAATCGTCATCAAAATTCAGTTAAGCACTTCCTTTAGAATAATGGTAATAATAATGTGCATGGAAATATGAAACCAAACTTAAAAAATTATTAAACATCAAATAGAAACTGATCTTGTGTTTTATCGCTTTTTTTTATCGACATGTGCTTAACACTCTAATAATCAATACAAGATAACATATAAGCAAAGAGCATTTATAAGGTAAGGAACAAGAAAGATTCTAATGAAACAATAGACATTAAATTTTTTATCTACTCTAAGCTAATACATGATTAGAAACATGCATTACCAAGGATATGCAACTTGAAGAAAAGGGAGTTAGACATGTAGTTCAATGAGCATTTGCAAAACTAATGAGTAATATGCAAATTGCACATCACAAAAATAGAGATCCCTCTAAAATATTACGGTTTCTTCTGACTCATTTAGTAAGAAACACGTTTAAATCTTTTATGTAAAAAGGGAAGAATGAGTTACTCAAACTTAGAAATTTTATTCCAACAGAAGGTTTCATAGACAATGATTATGCATAAAATGCAAAAATGAAACTTCTCCTATTTTGGGTGATAAAACACAGAACATTGAAGCATTGTCACACAGAAAAGGAACATTAACTTTCTATAGAATCACTACATACAAGATTACCACAAAAGAGTCTCATGGACTCTCACCCAATCATTGCCGTTGCCGAATTCTCCTAGACACTCCGTCCTTCCTCCACAGCGCCCCCTTGCCTGAACCATGAAACCTTTCGCCGTCTCCTACATCCTGTTCACCTCCTCAACCTGCCGCACTTAACCACCCTTTGCTACTTCATGTGGCAAACCACGACTACCTACACACGATGCCCATGCACACTCAACGCAAGGAAACAAATTCTCAAGGAAAGTTATTCCAGGGAAATCCCTCAAAGCCAACCAGCCTGTAGCCCTCGCTTCAACAAAAATAGAAATAACATGGTTACCTTGCGATGAAGAAAAGGTTCCTCATGCGGTGTCTATTGTTCCTCATGTTTCAGTTTAAATCATGTTTGTATCAATTTTGGATGATCTGTTTTATTAATTTGGATAATCAATTTTAGTGTTTTCGATGATCAATTTCATTTTTTTTTTTAAGATTGGTTTTAGTATTTTGAATGATTAGGTTTTATTGGTTATTATTGGCTAATATTGTGTTGGTTACCTAGCACTACCAGCTTGCTACATCATCTTCAATAGCACAGAGCCTTTTTAATACCATACCTAATCAAGGAAATAAAACTCATAATCAAACCAACTACAACTAAACCTATGGTTAGTATCAGAAGCTTCTCAACCGTCTTCATGTGTTCTTTCATCGTCAGCTCTTCACCACTACAAGTGTCAAGCAAATTACATGTCTCTATTCCGTTCAAACTTCTATCACCAATTTCCTAATTTTTACTATTTATAGAGCATTCAACTACACCCCTTACATCAACAATGTTTCATTTATCCATTGAAAATAATTGCAACCAGCTTTCTTGCTCTGTCCGTCAATAAAAAAGTCTCAAATTCAACAAAAAAACTCAATAATCAAAAACCCATGCATTCTTGAACAAAACCTATTGCATATATCTTCTATAAGGACACCAAGAAAATCATCTTCTAGGACTTGTCTTCGGCTTCGACTTCAATAGCACCACCGCAAGACGGTAGAAAGATGTATCATCATAGGGCTTCCTGATGTTTTCATGCTTTTCGAATTCATCTTTGCTTGCATTATCCATGGATGGGGTCTTGCGCTTTATGAAGGAATTGACAGGACTTGGACCATACATGAATGCTAGGGTTTCAATTTGTTCAATCTGGGAGAGAAATCATGCTTTTAAAACTAAAGTAGGGGAGAAAGATGAATGTAACGATTTTAGGATGATTGGGATAACATATAAGATGCTCTATTTATCAGGTCAGACTTTTCCATTAATGTTTTCAGTCTCATTTAATAGTTGGTCATATTTGTCACGTTTTTTAAAAAATTGGGGGTCATTTTTGTCATTTACTAAATTCAGGATTATTTTTATCGACATTTGTAAACTTCAGGATCATTTTTGGTGGTTTACTCTTTTTTTTTTATCATTTTCTCTCTATTCTTTAAATCCAAACAACACATAGAAATGACAATTTTTTTCTTAGGGATTGTATTTGATTTTAAAATACAGAAAAATGTAAACTAAACACATGTTTATTTTCTTTTTTATTATTTTCTTAGACAAATACTTACATATAATTAACTTCATATGAAATTGCTTATAAATTATATTAAATAATTTAATATATTTGACTAAATTATGATTTGAAAATGACAATTTTGTATGAAATTAGCTGAAACTATGTTCCCCTTTCTCCTGTCATGCAACCATATTCAATCTAGAGAAGAGACCCATGTGAAAAAAAAAAAAAATCTATGGTGCGTTTGGTAACTGAAACTGGGAGAGACTCAGGATTGTGTTTGTTGAATAGGGACTAGAACTAAAATTTCAGTCTCAATCCCCAAAATTTCAGTATTTTCGGTACCTTCAGTTATGAGGAACTGGGGGACTGAGGATTGAGACTGAAATTTTAATAACTATTTTTTACTCAAATACCCTCACATAATATTAAAGTTTCTAATATTAGCATCTGTTCTTCTTCCATTAATATAATTCAATTTCTACTTTCTAATATTTATTTCTTAATAATTTTAAATCAAACATAATATATAAATTTAATTCAATCTCAATCTTTGAGTTTCAGTCTCTCAATCTTAATCTTCGAGTCTCAATCTCTCTTCCTAGAGACGAGAAAAGGAATTACCGAAAGAGCGTACCTGAACCCTGGATAAAAGGGTCTATAATAAATTAATAAGACACCTTTCTCAATTCTCAAACCCACGCGATTTCTCGGCCTTGTCTCAATGATCCCCCAAATTTCCAATCCAAATTGCTTTTCATTCATCACCTTGCCTTCTTTCTACACTTTGATTATGCTCCCTTCTCTTTCCACACCCCAAAACCAAAACTTTCCCAACCCTAACCCTAATTAATCATTCTGCCAACTCCCCATCTCCCCATCTCCATGCTCTTCCAATCTCTCTAACCGCCGATCTCCGATTCCTTCTCTGGAACCGCGTCCGGAGGTGTTCGTTATTCTCTCATTCGAGGGTTTCAATCGCAGAGGCTCGCTCCGAATCTGAGTTCGCAGTTTCGTCTCCTCCTCGTTCTTCCCCGAGTTCGAAGCGCCACGGACAGAAATTGTTGCTGTTGTTCCCGCTATCGATTCGATGATTGCTTCCCTCAGCTCTTAACTGTCGCCGTGGCGGTGCCTTGGTGGTTTCTGTTTCCTCAGAGGGCTTCGACGGAGGATTCTTCTCTCGAATCGGTTGTATCCGGACGACTCTGATTTGCGATGGTTTTCATTGGAAGCAGCTGCAGCAGATTCTGAATTTGCGGAGATTCTGAATGCGTAACTTAATTTTGTGACGAAGTTCAAGATTCCGCGTTGTTTATTGCTGGCGGAAAAGAATTCTAAGAGTGTTCGTGCTCTCAGCCTCGGCCTCAGCCTCGTGGGTTCGATTTGATCGATCTTAACCCTAGTAATTTGCAAGTGGAGGACAAAAACAAAGAAAAGAAGAAAAAAAATAGAGCTTTGGATATAGTATTGTACTGTTTGTTTTTGTTTTGATTTCTTTAATATCAAGGGCCAATTTCTAGTTTTGGAATTTCACAGGCCCTTTTAATTCATCATTTATCTTTTGTTATCATTGATCTTAATCTTTTTTTAAAATACAAAGAATAAATATACCATGGCGGTGTATTATAAATTTAAGAGTGCAAGAGATTATGATTCAATTCCCATGGACGGTCCTTTCATCTCTGTTGGTACATTGAAAGAAAAAATATTTGAATCCAAGCACTTAGGCAGGGGTACTGATTTTGATCTCGTGGTAACCAACGCCCAGACCAATGAAGGTTGGTTCTGAGACTTTCTAATTAAAACTATTGTTATTCTCATTCAAATACCTGTTTGGGTGGCGGTAACATGAGTCTGGGGTTCAGTTGTTAATTTTTAATTTAAAATATGGAACGTTTGCATTCTTCTCTTCCTTTGAGAAGGGCTTTCATGGTTAAACTCACAGTGTTTATCATGTTCCTCTCAAAGGAAACATTTTTGCTAGCCTTGGCTTTGAGGAGTTCATGGTTTTGAAGTTGAATTTGATGTTTGAGGAGTTCATGGTTTTGAAGTTGAATTTGATGTTTTATTTTCATGCATTGACAGTGTTGTTTTACACTGCTATCCAATAAAAATCAGGGAATTGTTGTGTTATATTAGATAGATACAGTTAAGTAGGTCATGTTGGCAATTCTCATGAATTCTATTGGTTAATCAATATATATGATTACACTGTCAGTCCATGAGAATTACTTTACAATGAAAATCTTGGTTTCTGTAGTATATTTTA
The DNA here is from genome assembly GCA_036250425.1 of Stylosanthes scabra. Lineage (NCBI taxonomy): Eukaryota > Viridiplantae > Streptophyta > Magnoliopsida > Fabales > Fabaceae > Stylosanthes > Stylosanthes scabra. The sequence goes on along the minus strand of JASCZI010272734.1, from coordinate 18,195 downwards.
TTTGACTAAAATTTGCCTCCACCTCTTTCATTGCAAAAAAACAAATGAAAAGACAAAACAAGAGAAAATGAAATGCTCAAAGTCAAAATCCTTAGAATGTAGGCCAGGGTGTTGAGAATTTGAGTTACATTGAGGTTGCAAGCTAGTTGTAGGAATTACAAGCGCCCAAACCTTGCAGGATTTGCAGCATGGTAGTTAATATATATAATTGCCTTGATGAATGGCATATTCTGTGTTTTATAGCTGCTCTGTCTCTTTGGAATTTCAGAATATCTTGATGAAGCAATGCTGATTCCTAAAAATACCTCGGTGTTAATTCGTCGGGTTCCTGGTCGGCCACGTTTACCAATTGTTACTGAACTAGAGTATTATCTCAAACCTTTAATCTTATTAATGTTGTTGGTTTTCGGACTATCGTCATGCATTATGCATGTTGGTTTTTAGACTGGGCAGTCATCAGCTTGATATTCTCATCTAGATACTCCACGTTGTAGTCGCACAGTTTTCCCGAGAGACTACATTTTTTTATTTATGAGAAAAATTCGGTGTTCTTGAGTTTGCTACTTTCGTTGGCTTTTGCAGGCAAAAAAAGGTGGAAAATGCGGCTATGGAAGCTGAACCTGAAAACAGTAGCTTACCAGCTGAAGACGCATCTGCTCTGAAATATGTAATTCCCTTTTTGCTTCATTCCTACTGTATTTACCTTTTCGTAGACAATTTAATAGACAATTCTGCTTCATTCCTACTCTATTTACCTTTTCATAACATGACAGCCGGAAGAGTCAGATTGGGATGAATTTGGAAATGATTTGTATGCTATTCCTGATGTACCGCCCATTCAATCAAGCAACTTAATTCCTGAAGCTCCTCCAACCAACAAAGCTGATGAAGAAAGTAAGATAAAAGCCTTGATTGATACTCCTGCCTTGGATTGGCAACGGTGAGTGAATATACTCTTTCCTTTAGTTGTCTTTTTCATTCATGGAATCAGCATAAAAAAAAGGATGATAACTGTAAATATGAGTATGGGTTGCTAATAAGTAATGTTCTTATTATTTTTCGCCTGCAATAATATGGTCAGTCATCTCCGATAGTCTTGTGTCCTCGTTCTGTAATCACCACGTGTAGTGGAGGAGCAGTTGTTTCTCATTTTCCTTCATAACGACTATTTCATTTCACATTTTCACATACTAAATGTGATTTATTTTGGTAAAACCTTGTCACTCTTACTTCACCATATCTAATTCGTTTCGTTTTGGCATGCAGTCAAGGATCAGACTTTGGTGCTGGTAGAGGTTTTGGAAGGGGTATGGGTGGACGCATGGGGGGTGGTCGTGGTTTTGGTGAGTCTCTTTTCCAATTCTATACAAGTTTGAGTGACTACCTGCTTTGGATACAGATTTTGATATGTTAGTGTTCTAATTCTTATTCACTTGCTGAGCAGGGTTGGAGCGGAAAACACCTCCCCAAGGCTATGTATGTCATAGATGCAAGGTTCCTGGTATTTCCCAGACTCTTCTATTATCTGGGAGAAATGGGTTCTAAATCTGCTTAAATTGCTGGATGGCATTGTCAGTATGCTTAGCTTACTTATTAAACATTTATGCAGGGCATTTTATTCAGCACTGCCCTACAAATGGTGATCCAAATTATGACATCAAGAGAGTTAAACAACCTACTGGTATTCCAAGATCCATGCTGATGGTGAACCCACAAGGTTCCTATGCTCTACCAAATGGTTCCGTAGCTGTATTGAAGCCAAATGAGTTAGTACATATTGGTTCTTCTTGTCCATTCTGTCATATGTAGGAATAAAATTGTATTTCTCACCTAATTGTTGTAAGCAGGGCTGCTTTTGAGAAAGAAATAGAAGGTTTACCTTCCACCACACGTTCTGTTGGGGATCTACCACCTGAGCTCCACTGCCCCTTGTGCAATGATGTGATGAAAGATGCTGTTCTGACAAGCAAGTGTTGTTTTAAAAGCTTTTGTGACAAATGTACGTCTCGTTGTCTACCTAAATAAGTGCTTGTTCTTAAAATTTGAGTAAATACATATATTTTTATAGCTTATAGTTCTTCATTAAGATTGTAAAGAATGGTTTAGATGATACAATCTCTACTCATCATTTCTTCCCCTGATGTATTATTCAAACATCTTAGATGAAGTTATGTAAATAACTAAATATCATTCTTAAATTTCTTTTCAGGTATTAGGGACTATATTATCTCCAGGTCCATGTGCATATGTGGTGCAACAAATATTCTAGCTGATGATCTTTTACCAAATAAGACCTTAAGAGATACTATTAATCGTATATTGGAGTCGGGCAATAGCAGTGCTGAAAATGCTGGGAGCACCTTTCAAGTTCAAGGTTATTGAAACTATTATGATGTGACTCCTTAGGTGGACTTTAGTTGGTCAACAATTTTTTAAACTAACATGCAAATTGCAATTGTTTTCCCCCAATATGTTAACTTTCCAGATATGGAGTCTGCTCGATGTCCACAACCGAAGCTTCCATCTCCAACCTCATCAGCTGCATCTAAGGGAGAACCAAAGGTTCCACTTGTTAATGAAGGAATGACAAACGTACCAGAAACAGTTGATGATAAAAAAACAGTTTCCGCTCCAGCTCCACTGCAAACATCAGAGCAGGTGAAGCCCAGGGTGCCTGATGTAAGCGAAGCTACACACGAGTCAATGAGTGTAAAGGAACCAGCCTCCCAAGGGAGTGCTCAGCTGGTTGAGGAGGAAGTCCAGCAAAAGATGGTTCCTGCTGAGGCAGGTAGTGTAGATTGCTCATGTCATCCTTTGCAAGACACATCGCAATTTAGTTTCTTTGATGACAATCTCATTTGTACTTTCAACTCTCATCTTAACAGGAAAGAAAAAGAAGAAGAAGAAAGTCCGTTTGCCTGCGAATGGTAAATGTACTCTCCTTTATTTGAACCCATATATCTATGTTCAATTCTAGACATGTATCTTTAACTCTTCCCTTGTATTAATCTTTACATACTGGATTGCTGCTTGAACATTCAGGGGAGAAGCATGATACAGAGACCTTTTTTTAATTTTTATTTTTTATTTTTTAAAACGTGTCTATGTTATTTGTAACAATGTCAAATTGTTTTTATCTCGCAGATTTCCAGTGGAAAGCACCCCACGATCTTGGGGCAGAGAACTACATGATGCCAATGGGCCCAGCACCTGGCTATAATC
>JASCZI010272733.1:9970-25103 GCA_036250425.1 Stylosanthes scabra | reverse complement strand
TGACTACCTCATTATTGGGTGAACAGAGCTCCTCACCCTTAACAATGGAGTAGTTTAGCCTTGCATAATAAAAATAAACAATAAAAATTTGAAGTATGAGGTCTGAGATACTGAGGTGCTGAGGTGCTAACCCTAGTGGTTAGTTTTCTTCTTAAATAATTAGCTAAATCCCTAAAAATCTATTTATAAATCAAATCTAATCAAATCTTATCATATCTAAAACATATCTTTTATTTTATCAACAAATCAATCTTCTCTCAATCTTCAATTAGTCTTCAATTAGTCTCCTCTTGATTCTTCCAATTATGCCCTTGATTAATGAATGGAATTGATGCCCAAAAGATCTTGGATTTGAATTGGAATTGGAAAATATGATGAAACAGAGAATGACCTCCACGTTATACGTGTAGCTCCCACGTATAACGTGGAGCCTCTATCAAACTCATACGTTGAAGCCAAGTTGCCCACGTTGTACGTTGGGGAGCTCACGTATAACGTGGGCTCTCTGTAATTTTTGGAATTAGCTCACGTTATACGTGAGTGTCCCACGTATAACGTGTAGCTTCTGTGATTTTCTTCAAATTTCCACGTTATACGTGGCTGAGTGACGTATAATGTGGTGCTCTTGGTCTTTTCTTCATCTTCTTTGCTTCAATCTCTCTTCAAATAGTCTTCAACCTAAAAATCTTAGTGAATTTCTATAAAACACAAACACAACTCAAAGAACATCAAGTTTGTTTGGTTGATTAATTAATAAGCATAATTCACAAAGAATAACATGATTATGAAGAGAAATTGAGATTAAAAATAACCAAAGATGCATACGTATCAAAGCACCTTCGTCGGAATTTGCTTCTTGTTGTTCGAATTGAAGAGCTCTCTGAGCTTTGACCCTGTTTCAATTCTTTGTCAAAGTTTTCTCAATTTCAGGATCGTACTCGATTATTGGTTTGTCTCTACAGTTGCCCTGCATATACAAAGTAACCGAACAAACAAAAAGGTGGGAATTTCCAACGTCAAAGTGAAGAAAATTCCAAAGGGATTAGAAGGAAATGGTAATCTGATTTAGAAAATTAATTAAGATTGTATTGTTAATCTCAGTTAATCCCCAGCAACGGCGCCAAAAACTTGATGCGGTGTTTTATAAATCCCAGATCTCGGCAAGTATATCGAATCATATCAAGTAATACCACGGTGAAGCGGGTATCGATCCCTCGAGGATTAAAGGACTAAGCAATCACTACCAATTAATTCATCTAATCAGATCGAATGAAAAACAGGAAGTATTTAATGAGTAAGAATTTCGAATATCAATTAAGAATGAAAATAGAATATTACTTGTGTGTAAACGATGATGAGAGAACTGTTAAGAGATCCGGAGATGTTTTTCCCTTGAGGGCCAATGCATACATTCGAATACCAATTCTAGGGTTTCAGTTATCAAGCACAACGGATCTAGTTTAACCAAGCCCTAATCTCTTAGTAACTTAGTTTCTATTTACCTAATCAAAAGCTAATCTCTTAGTCAATTAATCAAATAAATAGGTGAAGATCTAATTCTGAGTCTAATCCTTATGAGTCTCAAAAGTGATCCTAGATCGGATTAAATGTCACTCTATCCCAACTAGTTCTAATCCAATTTCAACCAACAGAATTATTAGTTGCATAACAATTAGCTTGACTATCTCTAGCTAGACCTAATTGATTATATGATTCAATTTTCAGCTAGCATAAACTAATAGATCTCTCAATCTAATTAATTTAGCGCTAGACAAGTTAAGAACACCTCTCAGTGATTCTAAACTATTGAGATGAAGAACAGAAAATTAAATCATGCATAGAAGATAACTGAAAATACCTCAATGAATTAATAAAGGAATGTACATAGTGACTACCTCATGCCGGGTGAACAGAGCTCCTCACCCTTAACAATGGAGTAGTTTAGCCTTGCATAATGAAAACCAGATCTAAGAATAATGGAAAACGTCTGTTCTGAGATGATATGAGATGAGATGAGATGAGATGCTAACCCTAGTGGTTAGTTTCTCTTTATATAACTAGCTTAACTATCCTAACAATTAGTTATCAATCAAATCTAATCTAAATCAATTATAATCCTATCTTATCTTAATCTTATCTTCTATCTTAACAAAGCTTATCTTCTTCTCTTAATCTTCAATCAATCTTCTCTTGATTCTTCCACTTATACCCTTGATTAATGAATGGAATTGATGCCCAAAAGATCTTGGATTTGGACTAAAATTGGATGAATTACTGGAAGTGTCGTTGGCTCCCACGTTATACGTGTAACTCCCACGTATAACGTGGGGTTACTATCTGAAATCACCCTTTGAATGTAAATTGCCCACGTATGACGTGGGGGAGCTCACGTATAACGTGGGCTCTCTGTCAATTTGCACCAAATGCTGAATTAACTCACGTATGACATGAGTGCCCCACGTATTACGTGTGGGCTCTGTCTTCAATTCTTCATTTCTTATGTTCAACGTGAGAGTGTGGCGTATTACGTGAGTTCTTGGGCCTTTTTCTTCATCTTCTTTGCTTCAATCTCTCTTCAAATGGTCTTTAATCACCTAAAACTCTTAGTGAATTTCTCTAAAACACAAACACAACTCAAAGAACATCAATTTTGTTTGATTGATCAATTTATAACTTCAATTCACAAAGAATAACAAAATAATAAAGAGAAATTGATACTAAAAACAACCCAAGATGCATACGCATCAATAATACATATAACGACAAGGACTCAAAAACGCCTATAGATCCTAATTCTACTTACAAAAACGACAGCTTAATACAATATAGCGGAGAGACCATGAAACTCGTAAAACTCCTAAACGTTACTTCACTTGCTTTCTGAACGGGAATCTGCATCTGAAAAACATGTTAACAAATACGGGTGAGAATCCCAAACCACTGGATTCTCAGTACAGTAAAGGCACCGATACTGCATAAGATAAACTAGTAGGATGACCAAGGCAATCCTACGCGTCACTCGGGTTTTCTTAAGATATTCCTCACATTTCATAGCATGCAACTCTCTCTAAGCTATGTAGGTCACCCCGAGGATACTATACTTCTATTTATTACCTCATGTCATGAAAACACCCCCTCTTAATCATTATTATCCCATTCCCTTCTATCCATAGCATAGCCTTAAACTAGGTCAAGGAGCACAAACACACGTAAATCACACGAACATTCATCACGAATCAAATAGCAAATATAATCATTATCTACCAAGCAATCATTTCCAAACAATGACGCTACATAACGCCCCATTTGGTCGGTTATATTACCCAACCCGACCGATCCAGTATATATCCCGGTTCACTCCCAGCATGTACTTCCCCAAGGACGCTACATAACGCCCCAGCGCTTGCTCAATCATATAATTGGGGTTTCCATGTGATCATCATGTGCTGATATTTCACGACATGGGTGTTCCTTGGGCACCCTTTTATGGCTAAGAGTCCGCTATTGCCAGAAGCAGGGAAGTTGACCCCGTGGATCCCCTCGTTCACATCCTGGCTCACGTAACGTCATCATTTCATCTCAAGAGGATCATATCCGGAAATTCATTCATTACATACAAAAGAGTCACTCTCGAGGCAATACACTATACATGAAATGCATTCATTCGTGGGGATTGTGGAATGCTCTTCTAGCTATCTAAATTCATTTGATCGAACCACAAAACATTGCTATCAGAATCGACTCTGAAGAGCTTTGGAATACCATTTTATAATTTTAAGCACGTGGGGATCGACTCTGGCATTCCTCGGGTCGATTCTCATGCCTCGTTGAAGTCCATTTCGAAAGCTGGAGTCGATTCGGGCTACTCAGAATCGACTCCCTGCAACGTTTCAAAACTAAAAGTTTCTGTCCAATTAAGAATCGACTCTGGAACCCTTCAGAGTCGACTCGTGACACTTAGAAATAGTTGAAAATGAAGTTACTCTCCGGAGAGTCGACTATGAAGGGATAGAGTCGATTCTCTGAGAGGTTTGGAAGTAGGATTTGGCCTCTGTCCAGTTTAGAATCGACTCTGAGGTTCCTAGAGTTGACTCCTAACACCTGAAAACTCATTTTGTCCCAAACAAAGCCCTGAGAGTCGACTCTGTGCAGTGCAGATTCGATTCCAGCAGGGTCTGCACTTGCAAAATTTTCCATAACTTTTCTCAAGTCTTCAAACACTGAAAACTCTTTGCTCACCAAGCCAAATTCAACCATTTTAAATTCATTTGGTAGACCACAAAACACTCTTTAAATCCTTTGCTTTGCAAACAATTTAACAAGTCGAAATCACAGTTGTGGCTCACCGAAGTACACCCAAAAATAGGTTTTCTTTGAACTTTAAAACACCAAATTATTTGTGAAACTTACCCAAAATACTTGAATGATATTCCACACTCCTCCGACTCATTTTACACTTAAAAACAACCATTTTCAAAGCTTCGCACCACTCGTACATCTCATGCATAGGCATCCATCCATTTTTCTCAAATGATTTTCAATTTATATATAATTTACACAATTCTCAAACAATCATCATCATCAACCATTACAAGCAAATCATTCATAGCATCTATATCACTAGTTTCTCTTTATTTTATCTCACTATTAAGCTCATTCTAGGTCCAACTAACCTAGTTTATCATGCTATGTTACCTTTTACCTTAACGAGTCCTAAACCGTACCTGGATTCCAAGCTCAAATGTGCAAACGCGGTTCCACCACTCCATTTGAGCACCCAAGCGCAGCCCTTCCATACCCATCACTCCTCATGCATCCTTAACCTTGCTATTGCTCCATCTACCCCTTCCATGGCTTCTAACCATGCCCATAACACCTACAACACAAGAACCCCCAAATATCATGGATTTAGGGTTCATAAAACACAAGAATAGAGGTTGTGGTTGCATATACCTTGATTCTACCGTGTGGGTGGTGATTCATGGCCCTTGCTCGAGCTAGAACGCTCTTGAAACGACAAGAACCTCGGAAACACAAAAAATAATGTGCAGATTTGAAGGGGGAAAATGGAAACGAAAACGTGATACTCATACCTCAAAGGTGGGATAGAAACATAGAGGGTGATGAGACCTTCGCGTAGTCGCAAACGGTGCGTCAATCGGAGCTCCGGTGTGGAAGTTACGGCCACCGAAAGGCGGCGGTGAATAGTGCTAGAGTTGTTTCAGATGCAACTCTTGAATCAACTCTCAGCTCAACTCTTTCTCCCAAATGAGAAGGAAAGAGAAGCTGAAGCTCTATTTATAGCCATTAATGAATGGCATTTTCGTAATTATGCAGTTTGGTCCGTTCCGGGCCAAACCTTTAACGTAGGTATCCGCGTTCGTGTCCTAAACATTTTTGTGACCACACTCTTACCTTTGTTTCCACTTTATCTCATTTATAGCAGTATTAAACCGGTACCGTTAATTATCTCAGCGGAAATCCCAAATTCCAAGGCCATTGCGTTTGTTTGGGTTTGGGTCCCAATCGGTGTGCCAACGAGGATGCTGGGCTCCCTTAGGGGGTGGAATGTAAGTCCCACATCGGTTGGAGAGGGGAACGAAACACTCCTTATAAGGGTGTGGATACCTCTCCCTAGTAAGACGCGTTTTGATGGGCTTGGGTCTCATCAAAGGCAAAACCATGAGGTGGTGCATGAAACCCACAAAGCGGACAATATCTTGCTAGCAGGAGGTCTGGGCTGTTATAACATCCATAATTATATATTTATAACATCTAGTATTATGCATTTATTTGATAACAATCCATAAATGGAAATAAAAGCTAAAATAAGAAAGTAATGGTTATTATGGTTATCAAACTAATGGCTACCAAACTTTTTCCATAATTTTCAATAGTACTATGGAACCAACGTTTGGAATCAATAATTAAGTTATCATCCAAAATTAAAAAATTTATCATCCGAAATTGAAAAATATTATCATCCATACTGAATAAAAGTAGTCACCTACGAAATATATGAGTTATTATCCATAACTCATCTACCATTGCCTTTAGTGCATTGGCTCCCAAATATATTGTCTCCCAAGACTTTCTATTTAATCTTAATGTTAATAGTATTTTAATTTAATTTTATATTTGACAAAAATAATTAAAAAGTATTAGTGTATTCAAATCCTCCATACTATTTGTACATTTTAAGATTTTAAAAAGAAAAATAGAGATATGCCATATGATTCATAAATTTTTCAAATAAACAACAAATAATTGAAAAGATGTTCGATTAACCTAACATGTGATAGGAAACTTTAAAAAAAGGAAAGTTATTCGGTACAGATGTAAATTCATACAGATATAAAAGATTCTCTTACAATACAGATTTTACACCTTACATCTCAAAAAAATTAAAGTAATATATAGATGTGGACCCACACATTCTTCTAATAAAACCTACATCTTTACCATTTACATTTGTACTGTATAAGCCCCCTTAAAAAAATAGTAACATGTAAAATTTCTTTTCTTTCTTAAGTTTCATAGTGGTATTGAGCCGATGAGATTTTCCTACACTCAACAAAGGATTATACCATCGGTTCTTGATGAGGCCCCAAGGCCGGTTCAGAATCCCTTAATTTTCAAAATAGGAATTCGTTGCATATAGTTCCGAACCAACTATGGGAGTTTCGTGTAAATTTAGAAAAGGTGTCACAAAGCTTGCAACCAGTTAAAAATACCGAGTATTGAACTCGGGTCGTTCTCTCTAGGAATTGAAAATTGGTGTTTGCTTTTGGTTGTGAAAATATCGGGGTTGCATGGTGAGAGTTGGTAACAAGAGCAAAATAAGAGATGACTTGTATTACAAGTAATAAGGGTGCTTGGTCTTGAGTTGAAGTATAATGTGTCCCTATGATCACCACTAATCCCAATTATGAATGGTTGTCACGTAAGGCGCAAAGCCCATTCTGTCAAATGGTCGAATGGGTGGAATTAAACTCATTCCGAATGTCCTAGGCAACTCACATGTGCGAAAGTCCTAGGTCCTTGGAACTTGAATAATCCATCAAGTTCACCTCATTAAGAACTCAATCATCACTAGCAAAAGTGATGAACCCATATTTCATGATAAAATATGTGTTATATTTGATGGGTTTATCGATCTAAATCTGCATAATTGCTTGTGAATAGCCACGTTTATGAACCTTTGCCATATTTGTTCTAATTGAGAAATACATGCTAAATTAGCCTTGAATTGAGTAGAATTTATACAATTTCATCCTACTTGGTGCCTTGATATGTTTGCTAGTATATTTCAGGGCTTTAGGGATTGAAAAATGCATGGGAAAGGCTAAGGAAGGCATTGGAAGCAAAGGATTCATGAAGAGGAGCAAAAAGGGAGGATTCTGGATTTTGCAAGTTGCTAGCGAGGTTGCGCACGCAACACTAGAACAGAGAGCAGCTGGAACAAAGTTGCGTATGAAACTCTCCAAAGTTGCGTACGCAACTTTACGCTACTGCAACACATTAAATGAAGGCCAGAATTGGAATTTCACATTTCTGGGCCAAGGTCTTGCCTCTTTGAAGCCCAATTCGACCTATATGAGGGGAGAACAGCTGAAGCACAAGGCATACACACACCATACTCTCACAAGAGACTTACCATTAGGATCAATAGTAGTTTTTAGATAGTTTAGAGAGTTTTTGGGAGTGTTCTTCATACCTCACATTTTCTCTCTTAGGTTCTTTATTTTCTTCTTCCATTTTCAGCCCTCTTAGTTGATTGTAGTGTTTAATTGCTTGTTAATTGTTACTCTTGCTTTATTAATATAATCTCTACTTGTTCTTTCCATTTCTTCATCTATTTCTCTATTCTTGCTTTTATGTTCTTGTTATTTTGCTTTTATCTTGCTGGAATTTATGACTCATTGCCATTTGCTTGCTTTACTAGTGATAATTGTTGATTATCTTGCTCTTTTAATTCATTGATCATCTTTATTTGCTCATTTCCATAGTTATTCATCATGTCTCTTTACTATGCCTACCAAGTGTTTGATATTTTGTTTCTCATAGATATGGAGTAGTGTTCTTGTGCTTTGGTCATGGGTTGAAGTATCGATGATCTTAGCCACTAATCCCTAAGGAAAAGAATGGGTTAAGGCCGGGGTTAAAACTGTTCCGTTGACGGTACGCCCCTGCCAATAACGGGAGAACCTTAACGACGCGAACTTGATGGGTTATTCGAGTTCGCTGAATACCTTGGTTCTATGTTATTGTGTATGCCTAGGACTTTCAGAACGGGGTTAACTCCACACATTCGACCATTAGACAGAATGGGCTTTGTGTCTTACGTGACAACCATTCATAACTGGGATTAGTGGTGATCATAGGGACACATTATACTTCAACTCAAGACCAAGCACCCCTTATCATCATCAGTTTTATCTATATCTTAATTTTTGCTCTTATTACCAACATCCAATCATTGCAACACCCATTTTCACAACCATTCGCGAGCCACAATATTTCAATTCCTAGGGAGAATGACCCGAGTTTAATACTCAGTATTTTTAATTGGTTGCAAGCTTTGTGACACCTTTCTTGTTGACGAACCCCGTTGTTAATCTCACTGCTGGTTTGGATTCCTCTACAATGATACTCTGTTTTAAAAATGAAGGAATTCTGAACCGGTCGCGGGAGTGGCCATGGGGCGTACGTCAAATGGCGCCGTTGCCAGGGAATTGAAAACATGCGCGCCTGTTCATGGTTGTTTGTAGATATGTTGATATTGTGAATATATTAGTTTGTAGATATTTAGGATATAATTGTTAGTTTGGCAGATAGTTTCTTATTTTCACTTATGAGTTGTTTGTTGAATGCTAAGGTCGAATTTTAATCCTAACTTGCTGTTTTTTTATCCTGAGATTGAAAGAACTCTTAGACGTGCAAGGCAAGTTAGGCGTAGACTCGAGTTTGAGAACAACTTGCGTTCTCAAACCGAAAATCTGGCATCCCAGAACAATTCTGCATACTCATCTGATTCTGATTCTGATTGTGATATACTTTCTTCTTCTGATACAGGTACCTTCACCATGGGAGACCTTCCGAGGATTACTTTGAAACAAATGGGCGGAGCAAGTATGGCTCTGGAAAATCAGCCGGTTCGATTTCCAGAGCTGAATGAGAATTTTGAACTGAAATCTGGTTTGATCAATTTGCTTCCGCGATTCCATGGAATGCTGGGTGAAGACCCGATAAAGCATCTGAAGGATTTTGATGTCATCTGGGGGTGATGAGAATGCAGTAAAAGCCTTTGCTTTCCCCTTCTCTTTGGAGGGCAAAGCCAAAGATTGGTATCATACTCTGCCCGGGGAAGTGACTGCAGACTGGACAGTTTTTAAAAGAAGGTTCCTTGAAAAATACTTCCCAGCATCAAGGACCAATGCCATCAGAAAGGAGATTTCAGGGATTACCCAACTTCATGGGGAAATGCTGTTTGAGTATTACGAGCATTTTAAGAAGCTATTGACCTCATGCCCTCGTCATGCGATTTCTGACCTCCTTTTGATAAACTACTTTTTCTAGGGATTGACTGCGAATGACAAGTCCATAATTGATGCCTTCGCGGGAAGATTTTTGATGAACAAAACTCCCGAAGAAGCTTGGGAACTAATAGAGTCGGTGGCCAATAAAAATCAGCACTTCAAAATAAGAGCCACATCAGCTGCCAAGGGAGTCTATGAAGTTGCACCATCTGAATCCACCATCCTTGCGAAGTCCTTGGTTGATATAGCTGCTATGTTGAAGGAGATTAAGGAAGGATAACAAGTGACTCCAAAACTCTTGACGGAGCATACCAACACCCCTCAATAATTGCCGGTCAAGCATTGCGGCATATGTTCATGCAACTCTCACCATACAAATGAATGCCCTCAATTGCAAGAAGACAACACTGTTATGGCATCTCACAATTTCTATGAGAACCAGTAACCGCCACCCAATAACAGATAGTATTATACACAGCCTCAAGGGTGGCGTGACAACAACAAAACTGGTGAAACTCACCCCAACAACCACAACAAACCCAATTCCGCCAACCATACACATATAGCCAACCCCAAAACTCACAAAACCCAAGATACCAACCATCTCATGCTAGACAAACCTATCCACCACCAAATGCTCCTCCACCCAACTATGAAGAAACCCTTCGAGCTTATCAGCAAGATAGTAGGGAGATGAGAGAAACTCAGAAAAGATTTGAGTCCCAACTTTCTCACATTACCGATTTGCTCCATAAATTCACTAACCAACCAACCATCAATCCACAATCTCAACCATCTACCTCCAGTCTGCTACCATCTCAACCTCTTCTGAATCCCAAAGGAGGCATAAATATGGTCCACAATGAAGTAGCCCAAGAGGAAGAGGAAGAAGATGAGGAGGAAGAAGGAGAAGATGATGAGTTGTATGAACTATTGGCTGAATTTGCAAGTTCAGATGAATCCGATGATGAGGAGAAAGTTGAAGAGGAAGAAGAGGAAGAAATTGTTGAGAAGCAAGATGAGGAAGAGACATTCTTCATAGCCACTACTTTTTGTGGAGGTAAAAAGGTGGAGCATGAGATACCAATCAAGTGTGAGGATCCCGGTCCGTGTTTGGTTACTTGCAAGATCAGATGAGTAGATATTCGGGAATGCTTGTATGATCCCGGAGCTTGCGGAAGTGTCATGCCTTTTGAACTCTATGAGACCTTGGACTTAGGGCCGTTGAAGAAGTCCAAGGAAGTCTTCACAATGGTGGATGCTAGTATTATGTCTCGGAATTGCTGAAAATGTTCTCGTTAAGGTGGGAGGATTGACAATCCCGAGGGATTTCCATGTCATCATGCCTACTAAAGGGGATAAAGGAGGAAGACTCCAAGTCTTGTTAGGAAGACCATTTCTGAAAACAGCAGGATTCAAGCTACAATATGATGATGATACCTTTTCTTTCTCTGTGGGGAAAACCATTGAAACATTCCTTGTGACCCCTCCACCAACACCCCAGAAGAAAGGTGTACATCATTTTCAGAAATGTGAAGGGGGAACTCGGAAAATCAGTGTCATGATGGAAGCTAGAGAAAAAGAGAAGGAATGTCGGAAGAAGGAGGGCAAGCCGGAAAAGGGGTCGAGGATTACTCCCCTTCCTTTGAAGAAGAAGAAAAAGAAAGAGGATTTGAAGCCGGCAAAGAAAAAGAAGAAACATGAAGAAGTTAAGTCAAGGAAGAAGAAGAAGCGCAAGGAAGATGAAAATGAGGAAAGGATAACGTTGAAGTGCTCAAGCTTGGGAAACTTGCTAGGCAAGCTAAAGAAAATCGGGAAGGCACTTTGCAACAATCAGAAAATGGATGCCCATTTGGTGAAGGACCAATCCAAATGGAAGTGAGGAAGCTACCACTCAATAATGTCCAACTTAAGGACACTAAACAAAAGTGCTAGGTGGGAGAACACCCACCGTGGTAAAACTCTCCAATCTTATATCTTTTCCCGCATTTTGTACATAGCTGTTTTGTGAAAAAGATTGGTTCTCTTTTGATAGTTATTGGACATTAGGTGTAAATGGTGTGGTTAGGTCCAAAACCCTTTGAAAAATGGATGATAGGGACAAAGGAACAGAATTGTGCATGCTTAAAGCATGAGTTTTGAAAATTTGTTGCAAAAAAAAATTGATTCTATTCCACTAAGTTGCGTACGCTGCCCTGCAAAGTTGCATACGCAACTCCCCCCATCATCACCCAAAAAATTTGTTTCTGTCTCAAAGTTGTGTACGCAACTCTCTAATTTGCGTACGCAACTCCTTGTTTTTTTTAGACCCGAATGCTCTCTGTGCAGAGTTGCATACGCACCCTCTCTAAGTTGCATATGCAACTTCATTGAAAAATTGGGCAGAATGCTCTCTGTGTAGAGTTACGTACACAACTCTGCCATGTTCCCCAAAGATGCGTATGCATCAATGGCCCAGAGGCCCACTCTGCATGTTTAAACACGCTGAACCCGCCTCCATCTCATTCATTCTCCCTTCATACCATCTGAATTCTACTTCTCTTCTTCTCCAAACCCTGACACACACTCACCACTCTCTTCAATCTTCATCATCATCATCGTTCCCCATCATCATCGCCAAGTAAGTGATCCCATACTCATCTCTTTTTCTCATTTTTTTCTCTTCCGTGTTCATATGTTCATCATGTACATAGGTTCTTAGTAGTGGTAGAATGGTTAGTAAACTAGGATTAGAGGACCAAATGCATGCTTCTTGATGATCATTGATGCTCATTGGTTGATGATAATGAATTTGTAATTGTGAAATTTGGGGTGAACACTTGGTCTATGCACAAAATCCATGCTTTGCAAAAACTGCATACCAAGTGTTCAATGAAATTCCCCAAAGCAAAATTCACCTCAATTTTAGTTCAATCCTTGCTTTGCAAGTTGCGTTATGCTTTGCTTTAATACTTGAATGATTTTAATACCAAAATTGAGGTGGATTGATGCATAGAATTGCACTACATGGTTAGTATGCATGTTTAGTCATGTTTGTAATGGTTGTTATCATAGCTATCAACACTTGATTGTTTGGTGATTGCTTTGACAACTAGCTTTGATTTCAATTGTATGATTGCTCACCATGAACTTAGTCATTATTCATCATCATAAATACCAACCCTTGTTACATATATTGATTGAATTTAGTTAGCTTAAATAGCAACTTGAGATGTTGAATTCCATAGGTACTAGAGTTCTCTTGTATGAAAATTGATACTTGTATGTTCTTAATCCCTTTGAATTTTATTTGTGAAGTGACTCTAGTACTTGCTTCAATTGCTTCACATCTCACCTTGCATTCATTTGAACCCCTTGTTTTGTAGATGGCTAGCAAAGGAAAAGGCGTTGCAAGGCAACCATCCTCAAGGACTCGTGGCACATCTTCCCGCCGCCAAACCTCACAAGAAGCTGAGAGCTTCGAAACCCCAACTCATGCGGAAAGGGGACAAATTCTTAGTGAGAGGAAGGTGATGCATGAGCATACCATCAATTTTCGTGGTAAACAGGAGAGTCAGAGAGCAAATTTTTGCACGGGGATGGCAGTTCATGTATGATCTGGCAATTCCTATCAATGTATCACTGGTTCACAAATTCTATGCGAACCATGATCAGAAAAACCAACCGGAGGTGTACATAAGGGGGAGAAAAATACCTAGCCACATCGGAGAGATTAAGGGAGTGCTAGGTATCCCAAGATTGGAAGGAAAGAGTGAGCACAGGGAATTGGGGGATAAGTATGACAGTGATTATTTAGATCTAGATAAGATAATGTGAGTCATTGGCAAGGATGGGGAAACATGGCCAAGCGTACCAGGCAGGGTTAACAAGAACATTCTGAACAACGAAGCATGGATGTGGATGAAGCTGGCTGTGTGCAACATCCTACCTACTAGGCACGGGACCACTTTGGGTGTAGATCACATTCTGCTGATCGATGCTCTAATAAAGGGGATGACGATATCTCTCTCCAGAGTTATGGTACTCGCCATGAATGACGATCCCAAAAAATCCATGAGGCAAATATTGCCGTTTCCCATGTTCATCACCAAATGGGCCGAAGGAGCCGGGCTTCCTACATATCCGGGGGATGAAATTTTCAATGTCTCAAAAGCATAGCAGTTTTTCCCCTATGGCCTATGGAAAGAGCTAAGAGAAGCAGATAAGGATCCCATTCCACCACCCATGCCTGCACCAGCTCCACCACCAGCAACTCACACTGATGTCCCTGAATCCTCCGTCTGAAGTTTGCCACAGCCTACCAGGAAAGAGCTCATGAGAGCCTTGCGGCGTAATGAGCACATCATGCACAGGCATGAGCAGCTGTTGCTCATGCCCCACCCTGGTATAGACACTTCTCAGTTGGAGCGGGTTTCCTCCGCAGAAGTCTCCGAGCATCAACAACAACCAGCAGGTGATCCGAAAGATGAGGCTGGTTTGGATGAGGACTCCTCTGAGGAGAAGTTGAGCAGATTGGAAGCTATTTTCCGTAGACACTGCTTCACACTTGTGCACAGAGGACCGTGCACATTTTAAGTGTGGGGTTGTAGGGCTTTGCAACCTTCACAAACAATTTGGTCTATTTTAATTCTAGTTCAACAATTTACATGCTTTCTTAGTTAGTTTTGATAACTGTTAGTTGACTGTTAGATGTTTGGTAGTTAGTAGTTAAACTTTTCTGAGATTGGATTTTTTGAAAAACAAATACTTTGTTTTTTCCATTTTGATTATAAACATCCAATCAGTTTATTCTCTTATGGATGATGATTGCAATTCAAAACAAGATTTTAAATGTGCGCCCTTCTTTTTGGGACCCCATCAAAATTTCTTTGAAAATCCTTTTGAAACTTGATCTTTAAACCACCCGATTTGAAAAATTTCTAATCATAGAATAGAGTGAAAGAACACACAACATAGAGAGATTTGAGCCTTAAAGAGGTGGTTCCACATTCAAAAGAACCGCCATTTTCTTCTTGTGTGTTACTTCCTCTTCTATGATTGCAATTAATGAATTAATTGATTATATATGTCCATCATTGTATATATTGTGTGCATTCATATGATTGAGGTCTTTGTTTTCAAAAGCTCACTTATCAAATGGCCTAAACCTTGAAAATCACCCTTGAAGCCAACTTTGAGCCTTAATACCCCTTTATTCAAATTTAGCTCATTATAAGTCTTGAAAGTGCAAAACCATGACTGTCCTTACTTCATCTTTGATTAATCTTGGATTTAGTGGTTAGGCATTTCTTTATGACAGAAGAAAAGAAAGGGAATTAAGGAAGATAGCATATTGTGAGTGGGTGAAAATGGGTTTTCAAATTAAAAAGAAGAAATATCTTAAGGCATTTGGGAAGTACATGTATGCATAAAACATATATCATAGGCATTTACACTTGCACAAGCTATCAAGAAAAGAGAAAAGTGACAAGAAAATATGTTTGAAAAAAAAAAGAAAAAGAAAAGAGGAAATAGAAAAATGAAAAGAAAATAAAAAGAAAGAAAAAGGAAGAAAAGTCTTTTGTCACTTTAAAGTAACAAAACAAAAGCTACCG
>JASCZI010272732.1:0-10911 GCA_036250425.1 Stylosanthes scabra | reverse complement strand
GAGTAAATCCCGCATCACTGGGAAGAACTCACCATGGTGATTTTTGCACCTAACTGAGTCTGTCTCATTTAAGGTTCTCCCGTTATTGCCATTGGCATAGCGTCACAATAATTTTAATTCTAGGCCTTAACCCATTCTTATCCTTAGGGATTAGTGGCTAAGATCATCCATACTTCAACCCATGACCAAGACACAAGAACACTATTCCATAATTACAAGAAACAAATTATCAAACACTTGGTGGGCATAATAAGTAAACATGGCAATTAGTAAGATAGAAAGCAAATAAAGATGATCAATGAAGTAAATAGGTAAGAGAATCAACAATTACCACTAAAGGAACAAGAAAATAGCAATGGGTCATAAAGGAAAATAAAATTCAGCAAGATCAAAGCAAGAACACAAGAACATGAAAGCTAGAAATGAGAAATAGAGAAGGAGATGAACAAAGCAAGTAGAGATTGCATTAATTAAACAAGAGTAACAATTGAAAAGCAATTAAACACTACAATTAACTAAGAGTTTGGCTAATAATGGCTGAAATGGAAGGGAAATTAAAGAACCTAAGAGAGAAAATGAGAGGTATGAAGAACACTCCCAAAAACTCTCTAAACTATTTTCCAGAACTAAAATTGATCCTAATGTGTGAGTATGCCTTGTGCTTCAGCTGTTCTCCCCCCATATAGGTCGAATTGGGCTTCAAAGAGACAAGGCCTTGGCCCAGAAATGCAAAATTCCAATTCTGCCCTTCATTTAAAATCACTCTGCAGCACAAAGTTGCGTACGCAATTTATGGGAGTTGCGTACGCAACTCTATTCAGAGAGCTCTTTGGAACTTGCAGAGGAGAAAGTTGTGTACGCAATTTATAAAGTTGCGTACACAACTTAGTCTGGACAGCTCCCTCTCATCAATCCTTGTTTCCAATGCTTTCCTTAGCCTTTTCCAAGTATTTTTCAATCCCTAAGGTCTTGAAATATGCTAACAAACACATCAAGGCACCAAGTGGGATGAAATTGTGCAAATTCTACTCAATTAAGGCTAGTTTAACACATATTTAACTATTAGAACACATATAGCAAGGATTCACAAACATGGCTATTCACAAGCAATTTGTGTGGAATTAGATTGATAAACCCACCAATTTTAACACATATTTTATCATGAAATATGGGTTCATCAGTCACCAAGGGTCATATCAAATGGTGGGATGCCTATTACAAACAATTCATCAAATCTCTTCAAGAAATCAATGATGGGATACAAAGAACATGGGATGCGGCTGATGCAATCGAGAAAGTGTCACAAAAAAGAAAAGCTGAGCCTTCAAAACAACCATAAAAAAGAACAAGGGAATCTTCAAAAGCTTCTTCTGCAGCTTCTAACCCTCAAGAGGTATTATCGATTTTCAACTTGAAATTCTATTATTTATATTTTAATTTAAATTGTAACCCCTCTTTTACAGTATCTTCCTCAGAAGTCAGTTTCTTCTTCCACAAGGCTTCCCAAAATCAAAGATTCTCAGCAGGACTCGGGTACTTCACCCAAAGAGGTATCTTCGAAATCAAAAGAAAACTCTCCATCAAAGAAGGTATCGTTCTCTCTTAATTCGAATTTCTATATTGTGGATAGAGTTTTAAATAATCAAAGTATTTATACTTCACTCCTTCAGAATTCTGCGAACATCGAAACTGCAGATCAAATTCACCAACCTGAGCACGAGAAGAATCATTCTCCCCCTGCAAATCAAAAGGACACTCTGAACTCTTTCTCTAAAGGATATTTACTATCTCCAAAGTTCGTGAGAAATTTGTCTCCAGAAAAGATCAATGCACTTATTGACAAAGATGCATCAACTAGGATTACAAGTGCATAGGTTGAAAATGTTCAAAATGTTGATTTTTCTGGAATCCCAATAAATGATGATGTATGTGCTCAAAATACTTCTAATCCTATAGACTCAACCATTGAGGGTAAAGATGATTCGCTCATTTTGCTTCAGAATTCTGACAACTCCAAATCCAAAGATGCCCAAGTCCTTTTTAAATCGAAAAGACCTACCCCACAAATTTCGATTGTGGTTAAGGATGATTCAGAATTGGAAGATTTAGTGAAGGTCATTTTCGAGACCAAAGCTGGAAGTTCTCAAGGAGTTTCTTTTTCAGAGGCTAAATTTGTTCAACAAAATCAACCAAGTACCCCGGTTTTTGAGAAGAATGTTGAAATAGCCAAAATGAGGCTCGAATCTTCAATGAATAAATTGCTTATCAGTGCAGCCAAAAAAATGATTCGACTCCTGAGTCATTCAATTTATGAAATCCAAACTAGTAAAGAATTAACTTTCGAGTTAACCAGGATTTCGAGTTGCCTTGTCAAAAATCAATTTCCTCCAGAATATAGAGAAAAGGTGAAACTCTTCAATGTTATCTTCAGCAATCTAATCAGAACTCGAGACAATTGAACTTGATCAGAAATGAAGCTACAAATGCCAAGGAAAACAAAGACAATCTCACTACTGCTGAAGAAACCATGAAATAAAAATGCTCTCGATATGAGAAGCATTTAGAAGAAGCTTCTTTGAAACTCGAATCTTATTCCAAAGATCGAGAAGCTTTGGAGAAAGAAATAGCTGCTATCCAATCAAAAATTAAAGATATTGATGACAAAGTTGCCAAAATTCGAGTTCCTTTTGAAAAGATTCAATCGGAAAAACAAGAGCTCGATGCTAACTTAGCGCGAATTGCATAAAGCAAGACTGAGACCTCGAAACATCTCGAAGATCTCAAAAATGAAGAGCTCAAAGAAATGAAAGTCATGACAGAATTCGACAAGGATAGACTCGAATTGAAAACATTTCTTGAAGGATTTCCGAAAGATAAACAAGGTCACAATTGAAGGCTTGGAATGACAAGTTTATTTGTAATGTTTTGAACTACACCTTAGACAGTATTTTGTTTGAACTACACTTCAAACAGTATTTTGTTTTGATTAACTTTTATGACATTATTCATAATATGTCTTTAAATATTTACCATTGATAGACTTTATTTCGTTTCCGGACTCAATGTCCCATATCTTATAAGCATTTCCATTATACAACTTGATTATTTGATATGGCCCTTCCCAATTGGGTGACCATTTACCAAAAACTCGAGATCATTTCTCAAAAGGCAAAATTGTTTTCAAAACTAATTCACCCACTTGAAATGCCTTATTTCGAATTCTCTTATTATAAACCCTCGAATTTTTTTCCTTCTGCATAATAATATTATCTAACGCAATCAATCGATCACTATCAAGTTCGTTTAACTCATCAAACATTGCGTTCCAATAATCTTCAATTGGTAAATCATTTTGTTTCATAACTCGTATAGTATTCAAATTTATTTCTAAAGGTAAAACAACATCATGACCATACACTAATTTAAAAGGTGTAGTCTTAGTTGCTTCTCCAGGTGAATTTCGATATGCCCACAAAACCTGACTTAAAGTATCATGCCAATTTCGTGGTTTCGAACCAACATATTTCTTTATCAAACTAATTAATATTTTATTAGCCGCCTCAACTTGTCCATTAGCTTGAGCGTAAAATGGTGTAGAAGAGATCAATTTGATTTGTCGTGACTGCATATAATTCACAATCTTTCTTCCTCTAAACATTGTCCCTTGGTCTGTGGTGATACTCTGTGGGATTCCAAACCGATGAATAATGTGTTCTTTAATAAAATCAATTATCTCATTTTCAGTAACCTCATTTAAAGGTATTGCCTCAACCCATTTAGTGAAATAATCAATAGCAACTAAGATAAATTTATGTCCTTTCGAAGAAGATGGATAAATCATTTCGATAAGATATAAAGCCCATCCTCAAAAAGGCCAAGGTTTGACAATCGAATGAAGTTCTAAATCTGGGACTTGTTGAATAATTCCATGTTTTTGATATTCTCGACATGCCTTGGCAAATTAATACAATCTTTCACCATTTTAGGCCAAAACACTCGATTTCTTCTAAGCACCCATTTCATTCTTTTGCCAGCTTGATGAGCACCACAAATACCTTCATGTACTTCACCTAAAGCAATAGAAGCTTCATCATCCCCTAAACATCTCAAAATATTTCCATCAAGAGACTTCTTATACAATTCATCTCCCAAAACCACAAAACTCATGGAAAGTAACTTTATTTTTCAAGGTGCAGATGAATCAGGCTTCATGAGATTTTCAGCAATTGGTTTTCTCCAATCATTATGATCCCAATCTTGTATAAGCATAACTTCTCTTTCATTTATGGGAACTAAAATTTGTTTAATAGTCGAAAATTGCTTCTGAATTTTAGGTGATATCTTGTATTTAGAAGCAATTTGAGCCAATTCATTAGCTTCCTCATTCAAAGTTCTAGGAATATATTTTAAGGATACTTGTCGAAATGATACAAGCAATTCCCAAACTACATTTAAGTAGTTTTGTAATGTATCATTTACACACTTAAACTTTCTCGAAACTTATTTCAAAACTAATTGAGAATCTCCTAAAATTTCAACATCTTGTACTCCTTTTTGGATTAAAATTCAAGACCTAAGATCAACGCCTCATATTCGGCAACATTATTTGAACAAGGGTACTTTAATTCAAAAAGAAACTTCAAATGTTTATCATCAGGAAAAATTATCAAAATTCCTACTCCTGCCCCATCTTTATGTTTAGAACCATCGAAATATAATTTCCAAGGTTTAACCTCGACATAATTTTCCCCCCTAGTCATTGGTGTTTTCTTGAGACTGAACTAGAAAATCGGCAATGACCTGACCTTTCACCGCTTTCGACGGAACATAATGTAGATCAAACTCAGTCAAGGCTAACATCCATTTCCCAAGTCTACCTCTGAGAATAGGATAAGAAAGCATATATTTTATCAGATCCGTTTGCGCAATAACATGAACAGTTCTAGAAATCATGTAACATTTCAACTTAGCACAAGCATAATACAAGGACAAACACAATCGCTCAACAGGACTGTATCGAGATTCAATACTTGATCCGACTCAGATAATATATAGATTGCTCTCGACCAAATTCATCCTCTTGTGCAAGCATACTGATGAGGAGGTTTTTGACGATGAAATTTGGGTTAAAATTAGTAGACTCATCAATACTTTTTCACACAATTGCTAGTAAATGACCATGTTTTCTATCTCTTGTTAAAATGTGCTCATAATTGATTACATGTTAAATTAGCTTCCAAAATGCACAAAAATTCACTAAATTTCCTCCCACTTGGTGTATTGATGTATTTGCTAGTGAATTTCAGACTTATAGGGATGGAGGAAAGCATAAGTAAGGCTAGGAAGAACATGGAAAGCAAGGATTGAAAGAAGGAAGCCGCAAATAGGGGAAATAGGGCACCGCGTGCCTGCACGCCTCATCGCGTGATCGCGCGGTACCCTGGCAGCCGTTCGGGTGGATTCTGTCCACACCGTGCAGCCGCACACCTCACTCCCGCAACCGCGCGATCAAAGGTCAACTCCGGCGTCAATGCCGACTGCGCACCCGCGTGCTCTCCACCGCGCGGTCGCACGGTAGCGTCAGGCAAAAAATTAATGAAGGCTAAAATTGGAATTTCAAGTATCCGGGCCAGGGCCAAGCCCCTTTAAAGGCCCAATTTGACCAACATGAAGGAGGAACAGCTGAAGACATAAGGAGAGACTCACCATTAAGATTAATCTTAGTTTTTGGTAGTTTTTTAGAGAGTTTTTGAGAGAATTTTCATTTCTCTCATTTTCTCTTAGTTTCTTTACTTGCTCTACCTTTTCTTGTCAACCATCACCATCCAAAATTTTCTTTTGTTAATTGTTCTAGTACTTTTTTTGTGGTTATTTCTATTTTGTTAATGAATCTCTTGCTTGTTAATTTCAATTGCTCATCTTTACTGTTCTTCTAGTTCTTTTGCTTTTGTTCATATTTTCTAGATTGTTAATCCTTGTTTGATTTCATGATCTATTGCTATTTTATGTTACTAGTGGTTATAATAGTTGATTCTCTTGTTGATTTACCTTGTTGATGATCCTTATTTGCTTATTCTCATAGTTATAATCATGTATTTATTTCATGCCCACCAAGTGTTTGATATTTTGTCTCTTATAGCTATGGAGTAGTATTCTTGTGTCTTGGTCATGGGTTGAAGTGTTGATGATCTTAGCCACTAATCCCTAAGGACAAGGATGGGTTAAGACCTGGGTTAACACTGTTCTGTTGACGCTAGGCTTTTGCTAGTGATGATTGAGTCGTTAATGAGGTGAACTTGATGGATTATTCAAGTTCCAAGGACCTAGGACCTTCGCACTAGTAAGTTGCCCAGGGCTTTCGGAACGGGGTTAATTCCGCCCGCTCTACCTCTTGACAGGGTGTGGTTTAGTGTCTTACGTGACAACCATTCATAATTGGGATTGGTGGTGTTCATAGGGACACACAATACTTCAACTCAAGACCAAGCACCTTTATTATTTGCAGATCAAGTTATCTCTCATTTTTGCTATTTCCACCATCACATACACAATTGCAACCCTAACTCTTTTCACAACCATCATTAAGCCACGATTCAACTACTAGGGAGAATGACCCGAGTCTCGTACTCGGTATTTTAATTTGGTTGCAAACTCTGTGACACCTTTTGTTGACACGAATGTTCCGACTTCGCATTCATAACTTGTTTGGGTCCCTCTACAACGATTTCTCTTGTTTTCACAACGATAAGGAGATTCCAAACTAAACTTATTTGTGACGCTCAGAATGGCTCTCGTCACATACATCCAATAGTAGAATCGGAAGCCGCTATATACAGTTTTAAAGGTATATGATTACGAATAACAGCCATTACAGGAGCATGAGTTAAATAGTCCTTAATATTATCAAAAGCTTTTTGATGTTCAATAGTCCAAATAAATTCCGATTCACCCTTAAGCTTTACTAAAGGAGAAAAGACTTTAGTCTTGCCTGATAAATTCGAAATAAACCTCCTTAAGAAATTTACTTTGCCCAAAAAAGACTGAACTTCCTTCTTAGTTTTTGGAGGAGGTAAATCAATGATTGCTTTCGTTTTATTTTTGTCAATGGTAATACCCTTTTTATGGGCGACAAAACCTAAAAAATTTCCTGCTGACACTCCAAAGGCACACTTTAAAGGATTCATTTTTAAACCTTTACGTCTCATAGTGTTGAAAGCTTTTCGCAAATGCTCGAAATGTTGAGTAATCGAAATAGATTTTACTACTACATCGTCAATATATACTTCCATAAATTTACCAATAAATTCATGAAATATAGCATTCATAGCCCGCTGATATGTGGCTGCTGCATTTTTAAGCCAAACGACATCACAACCCATTCATAAGTACCAAGGACACCTAGACATCGAAAAGCTGTTTTTGGAACATCCTCTTCTGCAATAAATATTTGATTATAACCCGAATACCCATCCATGAAACTTAGAATTTCATGTCCAGCTGCAGAATCAACCAACATATTGGCTACGGGCATATGATATTCATATTTGGGGGTTGCATTATTTAAATCACGAAAATCAATACACACTCTTATTTTCCATTCTTTTTCATGACGGGAACAATATTTGAGACCCAATCCACATAACGAGCAGTTCGAATAAACTTAGCCTTAAGTAATCTTTCAATTTCTTCTTTGATTTTCAAATGTATATCTGGTGCAAATTGGCGGGGAGCTTGTTTAACAGGCCAAAAATTTGGCTTTAATGGCAATCGATGCTCTACCAAAGATCGATCTAAACCCGACATTTCATCATAATCCCATGCAAAACAATCTTTAAACTCTCTCAATAAATCAATCAATCGATCTCGAATTTCAAAAGAAATATTTTTACTTATATAAGTTGGTTTTACATCTTCTTCGGTGCCCAAATTTATTTCTTCTAAAGGATCTTGAGAATCTATATCAGGAACATCAGTAACACTGGTTTTCTCAAATCCCAAGGGCTCGAGATCATAAATGCAGTCCAAAGACAAGTCAGATTTTTCTGAAATAGAAATATTATTAATATCTCCAATCGAAGAATCCATTTGAGTACAAACTTCATTATCCAAAGATACATCTTCCTCGATTGATATTCCTAAACTAGAATTCAAAGAACATGTTGCTGAATTATTAAAACTATTCGAATTTTCTTTATGAGACAATTCGATCCTAGGAATTGAAAAACATGTTGTAGAAAATAAATTCCAATTTGAACCAGTCCCGAGAGATGATTCATTTCTAGAATGCAAAGAACATGTAGCAGGAAATAAACTACCTAAATAAACATTTAAAGTATTATAATAATCCAACACTTCATTCTCAGAACCCATTTTCCTTGAATTCAAAACTTCTCCAGAGACCTGACCCCTGATGAAGTTTGAAGCACCAAGTTCAGCCCTTGGCTAGTCATGAAGCAACCTTCACAGTTGTGTGAACTTAATTTGTGAGCAATTTCGATAGGTTTAACATTATCATTATACACCTTGAAGTCCACATGCATCTGCTCCATGTACAAACTATCATCAGCAAGAATTTGATTAACAATCTCATTTTCATTCCAAAGCAAAAGACATTGATGCACTGTAGAAGGTACTGCTCTGATTCCATGAATCCAATATCTTCCAAGTAAAGCATTATAAATTGCTTTAGAAGAAACAACCACAAACATAGTCTTTCGGGTTGTAAAACCAACTTGGCATTCAA
The DNA here is from genome assembly GCA_036250425.1 of Stylosanthes scabra. Classification (NCBI taxonomy): domain Eukaryota; kingdom Viridiplantae; phylum Streptophyta; class Magnoliopsida; order Fabales; family Fabaceae; genus Stylosanthes; species Stylosanthes scabra. The sequence goes on along the minus strand of JASCZI010272732.1, from coordinate 2,168 downwards.
CATGAGTAAGCCCATAGCATGAGTAGATTGACCTGAAAAATCAGTAACAGCGATATTGGTAGAGATCAAATCTTTCTTTTCTTTGTTGAATCAGGAAAGCATCCTTTCAGGTAAGAGACTAATCGCTGCTCCTCCATCGACTAAAACTCGATTCAGAATGATCCCATTAAAAGAGGCTTTGATATGGAGAGGCCTCAAGTGAGATCTATCCTCTTCAGTGGGCTTTGTAAAGATTTCCTCTCTCTCACTAGTTACCCAAAGAAAATCTTCTCCTTGATTAGGGTCATAATAATCTCCATCCAGACATTCCTGTGAACTGTTAGCATATTTGGCAGGCAGAATTGAAACCACACTTATCATTTCATCTTCTTCCACAAATTCATCATCATAAAGGTCATCATCTTGAACTTTAAGCATAGGTTTAGTAGAAGATACTTTGTTTTCAGTCACAACATCTTTCCTTTTTCTTGACTAGGAAAAACAACTCGATCTAAAGCTGAGGTTTTTGCCCCCTTGTCTAGAATCTCAGATGAATCCTTAACAGGAGGATTCCTTGTCAAACCTCCATGAGAACGGAAACGACCTCGCCCTCGATTTTGGCCAAAATGACCACTGAATCGACCTCGGCTTCAACCACCACGTCCTCTGAAACTGCATCAATTCTGGTATTCGTTATATTCCCTGAAGTCTCTATCCTGGTTTCCATGAACTTCTTGCGTCCACTGCATAGCAGTAGGATTATTCGAATTGGTCTGTGCAGTCATAGAACTAAAAGCATCAGCTCTGCAAGGTCCATGCCTTTGTCGAACTTGTTCTTCCTTATGAGCAAGTTCTTTTTTCATTCTTTCCTTTTCGAAAAGAGCAGCTGCTTCAGCATCAAATATAGCATTACATCTTGGGCAAAGAGAAACATATCGATCCTTCAACTTCTGTTGCGTTAAGAAATCTCACAGACCTTCACCTACTCCAGGAAATACCTGGCATATGTTTTGCTCAAAATTCCGAAGAGATGTATCAAATTCGAATGAATGAAACCCAACCATGTGAGCCTCAAAACAGCAAGGTTCCATAAAATTCGAATTAACTTCGAAAGGATCAAAATCTACTTTCATTTCTGTTTTTGCTTCTTCGAATTTCAACCTTCCTTCCATAATAGCTTCTTGAATTAAGTCCCTGAAACACACACAATTATTAGTCGAATGACTAGTGGATTGATGGAATTTACAAAAAGGTTTCCCTTTTATTTGTTTAGCAGGTATAAACTTCTTTCCATCAAGGATAATTAATTGTTTATCTCTTAATAATACATAAAAAAATTTGCTCCGATTTTGTAATATCGAAACTATATTTATTCCCTTTCGAATCGAAATTTTTTTCAAAACTAGGAAGCTTTTTCAAAGATGGACAAACATAAGGAGGGCCCTTTTTTACCTCTGCTATATCAACTTCAAAACTTTCATTTTCAGAATCTTCACTCGATTCGATAGCTTCTAAATATGATACCTTTTCTTTTCTAAAAGGTTTATAATGAGAAAACGTTTTATTTTTCTTTAATTCATTTTTCTCTTTTTGCAAAAGCTCAATTTGTCGAACCCTCTCGGTTAAATGAGTTAAATCTGGGATGTGGACATTGACTAGTTTTCGACGAATATCAAAACCTAGACCCATGATAGCCATTTTTACTATCTCAGATTCAGGAAAAGTAACATAACATTTATTCCTTGCATTTTTTAATCGAATCATAAAATTTGTAAAACATGATATAAAAATGCATGCAAGGTTTATATGCTTAGGTTTTGATGAATGACAACCATTATGGAATTGAGGACAAGCATCGAAGGTTCAAGATATAATTTCGAAAGCAAACAACAACAAGAAGATAAACGAAGTCCAAATGGTACAGTTATTGTTGCGTTAGAAAGCTAACGTCCGGAGCTTCAGATTGATATATATATGTCTTTTGTGAACAGTAAAAATACATTTTTACGGCCAGTAGATAGTAAATTACTATTCCCATGGCTAGTGAACAGTAAATTACTGTTCCCACGGCTAGTGAACTATAAATTACTATTCATAACTGCTAAATTGCTTGGGATGCTTATAAATATATGATTTTCAGCTCATTTTGAGACACAACACTTGCTCCAAACCTTCTTGTTATTATACTT
>JASCZI010272728.1:0-21513 GCA_036250425.1 Stylosanthes scabra | reverse complement strand
TTTGGAAGAGTATATTGTTCAGATTTATACTAATAGAATTAACGATGGGACAAAATTGATACAATTTCAAAACGTTAGAGACACAAATAAGACGTTTTAAACGTTACAGACATCTTTGAGACTTACCCTAAACGTTAGGGACGAAAACGATACTTTACTCATTTTTCTATTTTGGTTTTTATTTTTATTTATTAATTAATATTGATTTAAATACATAATATTGACTATTATCTACAGGAAATTATAGATATTAAATTTAATATGATAATTTTGATTTATGACTATTTATCATTAGTCTTTCAAACAATTTACCCAATAATAGTAAATTATTTTTTAATTTACAAATTTAATAATATTATTATGGAAAAATTAATTTAGTAATTATATTAATTTATTTTATTTTAATTAAATAGATTGGACTATATTAGAAAGTGAAATTAATTCCTCCTATTAAAAAAAAGATAAATGCCTTTAGTCCCTATTTATCTAAAGGATTGGTTCAAAACCCACTCATGACAAAAAATCTAAATAACCTGTTTTAGAGTATGCCTTTCCATAATTAACTTTGTTAACTATATTTATAATTTTTTTTAAAAAAATTGAACTATATTTGTAAATTTAATTTATTTTTGTTTTCTCAAGATATCTCCCAACCCGACAAATCAAGGATTAATTCTCTATGGATTTGAGCTCTATTTAAAAGTTTGTCATTGGCCACTGAGTTGCTACATACACAATGCAGGATTTGAACCTCCAACATTTGTTTAAGTGGATTAGTGAGCTAACCATTACACCAATTCAAGTTGGTTATATTTGTAAATTTAATAGGCTATAAATAGATAACAAACAAAAACGAACCACCATAAGCTTCCATAACATAATATACAATTATGACATTAAGATTATAGGCAATTGTCTATTGAATTTGGGCAAATACTACAATAAAAAGGTTGAGTTCTAGACCATCATTTTATTCTTATTCAATAGTGGATAGGAAAGTGTATATATTCACACTTTCTTCTCTACAGTGCAATATAATATTTTTTTTAGTTTACCTAAACTTAAAAAAAATGTGGTTAAACATAAAATATGTCAAACCATATTATAAAAGTTTAGCAAAACTAAAGAATAAAGAAGGGCTATAATCCATCAACCATATGAAAAAGGGTACGCAATTGAATTCCCTAGACCATGGTATATAGCAAACATAACCCCTTCTCATTGTAGCATTTGGCATTGGATTTGTCCCATGATTACTCTTGTTTTTATAATTGATAGATTTCTAGATATCAAGATTGACTTTAGGGACTTATAAGATCAGGCCTTGAACGGGCAGCAAGTGAAATTGACACTACTTCTTCTCCTCTGCGCACTCTGGATTAAAAAAAAAAGGGACAAAAAGAAAGAAAGAATTAGAAACTCGAATTTATTTATAATGAAAACTACTGGTGTTCATGACGCTGAATCTCCTCTAACTTAGACATGTTCAAAAAATACATCAAGTATATTTTTTTAGAATTTAACCCCGACTATAAACCTGATATAATCTCTTTTTTTTGGGTCGGATGAAAACCAGGCCATGAAACCCTATTGAAAACAAATATTAATACCTTGAAACAAATATGAGTAACTTTGGTTGATGAAATATAAAGCTTAACGAGGGTAAATATAGTTGAGTGGCTTTATTTTTTAAAAAAAAAAAAGTAAATCATTTGTTTTTTCTAATAATTTTGAGATCTAGTGTGAAAATATTTTAACATAAATATTCATAAAATATTTTTTACTATATATCAAATATTTTAAAATGTAAGGCTTACCTAAAACTAATATTTGAGCTCTGTATTATTTTATAGCATTGTAGAATTTTTTTATATATTATTAAATAATATGCTAAATATTAAAGTTTGTTTTAATACGCGATATTATCTACAATTTTATTGTGATATAAATGCTATATTATTTTAAAGGGAAAAATGTCGTTTCTAATCCTAAAGCCAGAGAGTAAATCTTAATTTCGTTTTTAACATTTGAATGTTTTATTTTTGTTCCAAACCTTTTATTTCATTCTATTATTATTATTACAGTAATGTTAGGTGTACATCTATTTTAATTTGGTCAATTAAGTTATTTATTTTATACCGAACAAAAAACTATTTCGATGTTAAACATAAGTTTATTTCGGTGATATTTTTTGTACTATTTGACACCAAAATAGTCTTCTATTTAATATAAAAATAATTGACTTGATTAGATTTTATTGACCAAAATAGATGTACACATGTATTATTATTATTATTATTATTATTATTATTATTATTATTATTATTATTATTATTATTATTATTATTATTATTATTATCTTTTCAATTCTGTTATTCTTTTACCACTTTCTCTATGTAATTTCTAGAACCACCAACACACCCGCCACAACTATATGATTGTTGTCAAAACATAAAAGATGAAAATGGAGAAAATAATATATTTTGAAGAAATGATTTTAATTTTAACAAAAATACTAAATTAAGATAAAATAAGACATTTGGAATAAAATAAAATATTTTAAATATTAAGAGTTAAATTAAGATGAAAATAAAATATTAAGGATTAAAGCGGTTCTTTATTTACCTTGTTTAAAATTATAATATGTTCAAGTTTAATTTTAATTATTTATATGATATATAATTAGTTTTTTTTTACATTACACCATTAAAATTTTGGTGAATGCTACCAAACCCCTTCTAAAATAAAGGGTAAGTTATCCCTTATAACTTCTTTGATTCCTATTAGTTCATAAAAGGTGTTTTGTGTAGTTAAATGTAATCCTCTTTTTTACTCTAGTTAATTATTTTAACTCAATCTATTAATTATAATTATACCTTTTTAACAATTAATTAAAATTTTAAAACAATCCCAATTTGTAATTTTGTATTAACTATGTAATTTTAGAAAGCGTTTCCGGTATATTCGAGAATTAGGTATTAGTTCCTGTATTTTTAGTTGTTGATCTTAATTGATTTTAATTTAAAATATATATATATATGATTAAAATCAACGGCTAAAAACACAGGAACATCAATATTTCCGAGTATATCGAAAACATTTCCATAATTTTAAACCCAAAACCCAATTTATTCCATCCATGAACGTACTTTCAAACCCTTTCAAGTTTCATCTACACACATACGTACGTATCCATTCTTTCAAATACATACAATATGCAATGCAACAATATGTTCTTAATTAACCCTAATCCCCTCGCAAACGAAACCTCACTTTAATTTCGTCATCATATTTGATTTCATGGCAAACTCAAAATCAATAACAGTCGCCGCATTGGGTTTTTGTTTTATAATTACATAGTTAATACAAAATTACAAATTGGGATTACTTTAAAATTTTGATTAATTGTTAAAAAGTTATAATTATAGTTAATAGATTGGGTTAGTATAACTAGAGTAAGAGGAATTATTAGATTTAACTACACCAAGTCACTCCTTATGAGCCAATAGAAATTAAACAAGTCATATGGGATAACTTGCCCTTTTTAGAGATAAGTTACCTTTTCTTACTTGATTTCTCGATTTTTTCGATGAACACTGTATAAAACACCCTTATTACGTCATCCAGTTACCATCACGACTACGTTATTTATCTCAACCAATCATATATTAATTATTATAAATGAGTATTTGTATATTCTTAAAAATGTACCTTTTGAACCACTGTCATGTTTGCAAGCACCAACGCGTTCTCCAATCACCGCCATGACTCCGTTTTCTTTCACTTGATCTCCCTTTTTGGAGAGAATGGAGTCGCAACGGTCATTGAAGGACACGGCGACAGTATTTCAGAGGAAGTCCAACGAAAAAAAAATAAAGAAATCAAGCGAGAAGGATTGCTTACCTTCTCTAGATGAGAGAATTGGTTAGTATTCACCAATAATTACATTTTCACTTCTCGGCTTCCTTCCAACACCACAATTTCATCCATATCCGCCACCAACCACTACCATCCACCATCCACCACCTCCCCAACTAGTGTTGGCCACCACCACCCAAACTATTGACCACCACCATTGGCCGCTCCTTTCGGTCACCATAAGTTTTAAATCTTACATTCTACGTCCTAAATATAAACCCTAAACCCTAAATTCTATATTCTAAATCCTAAATTCTATACCTAAAATTGGTTTTCACTTAATGTTATGTTGGATTGCAATGTTCTCTTTCAAAAACACTTTACCTAACAATGATCCATGTGTTTTGATCAGGGGGTATGGATCAAAGCTAGGTGAAGTACGTAGTTGTCAAAGAGAATATATCTATATCTACATCAGGAACTAAAGATAAGAAAAATGTAAATTTTTAAAGTAAAAAAGGAAAAAGTAAAAAGAAAAACAGATTAATCGTATTTGATTATTCTAAAAGTACCATGGTAAAAGTAGGAGGGGGATCTTCACGAGCAAGAAGAGCACGGGCACGATAGGGATGGAAGTGGTGATTTGCATCATTGCCAAGGCTTAACCGCCTCACATCAGTTAAATCTGTCTTTTGATTCTTCCTCTTTTCACGAGCTTGACCAAAAACCATTGAGTAGTCTGTTGGTGCTCCACCTGACTTTTTCTCCCATGCTCCAAACTTAGGTACTGATGCCTTTGCAGTTCCTGCTGCTTTTCTCTGCAATAATATTAACAACATACCATAATTACATTCTCATCAATAAACCTTAAGCAAATTTCATTATTCTTAAATCCAACAAGCTGATTCGTATTTTCATTTTCATTGTTTTTTTATTTTCAGAATTTTGTGAAGGAAAAAAATAAAACATGAGTTATAAATACAAAATGAAATTATATTATTTTGACCGTTTTATTTTTTTTCTTTACAAAATTCTAAAAACAAAAAATAATGAAAATAACAAAAAAACAAAAAAAATCAAACCAAACACGCTATGAATTTTTTGTGGTGAACATGTATTAGTTAATACCCCCAATGATCAACCAACACACATTAACTAATACAACTTCACAAATATCAAATTAAGCATAATCGACAAGGATAAACCGATACAAATTTAAAATGAAAAATGAAAACATATATGAAATGCACCCTAGTTTTTATACCCTGAATATGTATTTGTTAACACCCCCACTTATCAAGCATCACATGTTAACTAATATAAATTCAGGATTCCAAATTAAGCACAATCGACGATGATAAAATTATGTCTTGAGTATTGTATTGGTTAATAAATAAATACATTATTCCCCCATAATTAATGCATATATATATATATTAACCAATACACGCTCAATATGTCAAAGACACATACATAAACATATGTTCATAACAAGAAACTTAATAGAACCTCTATATTAAAACAAATAAAACTTAACAGAATTAGGTTAGGCGCAATTATTTGTTGGGATTTTATTCAATTTCAATGATCCGATTTTCGAATGTAATGGGCAACAATCATTTGCTTCAATTGTCTATATATATAACACAAAGCTATATATTACTATAACATTATTCCCACAACTTATATATATGAACTTGGTAATGACGGGAAAATTCTGCATATAATAAGAAGTTCAAGTTAGATGTAGAACTAAAGCAAAAATAAAATGAAATTTATAAGCAGAATGTTTTGTTGAAGAAAATGAGAGTGGCATAACTAAAATATATATACATGATGCTTCACTTCTGCCTGTATATATTGAGGATGTGTGAAAGGTGTAAAATACCATTCATCCAATATAATTGGTAAATAACACACACACATATTTCTAACATCTCTTTATTAGAGTGAAAAGTCCTTATTATTTTGATTGGTTTCATGCATATTTGTTATCATTTATTCAAAAATAGATTAATACTCACATTAATGCCTAAATACACTATACTCACTTCATTTTGTTTTACCTGTCGCTTTGAATTGTGCACAAGTATGAAGACAATCATTAAATTTTATTGAAAATATATGAAATATCAAAAGAATAAGACAAACGTATATATTTCTAGGATAATGCTATTTGAACAAGTGATTTTGATCAACCAAGTCCAACCAAGTTATTTATTTCAATGTTAAATAGAAAAATATTTCGATATCAAATAACACAAAAAATAACACTAAAATAACTTATATTTAGACTTGGTTAGTTAAATGACTTATTCACCTAAAATTATTGATATTTCTAATAATATTTTCTCTTTCTATTAATTTTTTAGTTTCCAAACTTTACTTTCTATTTAATAATAGAGGGCATAATAGGTAAAAATTCATTAACTACTTTTTGAAATTATAAAATGATAAATAATTTGACACAAATAAAAAATAAAAAACATATAAAATAAAATCGAGGAAGTAGTAGTAAATATTGCTTAAGAACATCTTTCTGCATAAATTTATCTAATAATGATATTAGGTGTGACGCCAAAAATCATTCACCCATATAGAATATAAAATATAAAAAATTTATAAATGAGATGGATATCCACATGTATTTATACAAAAATATTCGTTACCTTGGCAAATTTTTCTTTAGCAACCTTATAATTTATTAACAAGATGGCTATGGTGTCAATACTTTCTAATTACGATATTAATCATGGTGATCGTATCTAATGATTTCACATGCATATTTTTCTTATATGGAATAATATACAATGTAAGAATTGCTTTCCTTTTCTTGAATCCCATATGCATTTTTATTTTTATTAGAAATTCGAAACAATTCTGCAAATAATGTATTAACAAAAATAAAAGGAAAAACTTATTTTCTTTCTTGTAAACTTTTTTTTCGATAATTAGTATGTATGCTGAAAAGTAGTACAAATCTCAACCTCGGAGGAGGGACTTACCTCTCTTCTATCCATGGCTAGATCGTAAATCGTTAAGGTTAATGTACAGAATGGAGAGCTTCAATTATGATCCTTCCAATGGAAGATGATCAATTATGTTTGCCCTATGGCAAATGGAAAACTAGAAAAACTAGCTTCAATGAAGGCTTAACAGGATCAAGTATTTATTCTTGCATGTCTTGATAAAAATAAAAATAGCAAGAAAACCATATTTTTCCTTTTACTTGCTTTTGTTTTGAACTGTTAAAACAATATCCAAAGTTAGTTTAGATGCGCACAATATAGACGGTAAACAAAAATGATAGGTTAACAAGCAACCACATGGTGTGCAACTAAGAATACGCAACTAATGTTTTTTGTTAATTTTTTTAATTCCAAAACTCCCTCAAAATATATACAAGTATAATTTGCAAGTATTACCGGAAGTTGAAAATAGAAAAGAATATATAAAGTTAGACAATAACTTATTAGTTCGATAAAAAAATCAACCATGTGTCACTCCTCTATAAAGCTTTTTCTAATGTTCATAACAAAAATTTCATAAATACTTCTCTTCTTATTAACGTTTAGGATAGAAATTTTATAAACCTTTTTATACTAAATTACTAATTTCATTGTGTCATTGAATATTTGAATTTTTTTTCTTAACAATGGATTATTTTAATTCAAATCAAATAAATCAAGTTAATTGGTTTCTTTCTTTGCAACAACTCAATTTGCAACAACTAACTCAAATGAAACAATTTTTGTATGTTGGGACTTAAATATGATTTATTGGAGATGTTAGAGTTATTAAGTTAGTTCTGTTTTGCTTTTAGTCTTGGTTTGTTGTGTGTCTTAGAGTTAGTTGAGTAAATTGCTTCTCAAGATTGCTTTTGCTGACTTTTTGATAATTTTGTTATAACAGAATTGTTTTGGTTCCCGTGTAATTAGCTTTAGGTGTTAGATTCATTTTTCTCAATTCTCAATACACATGTTTTCATTCAGCTACAGTTTCTCTCTCTTTTTTGATTCTGGTTCTGTATTTAGCAGAAATCATTTTCTTGCTATTTATGTTGAGATTTGCTCAGTTTGTTGAGGTTGAAGTATTAGCTCTTGCATGGTATCAGAGTTGGTGTTTTGATCCACCGTACCATGATTCTCTTGCTTTCCATACCTTTAATTTTGCTAAAAAAATTGGTTTTATTCCACTGCCTATAAGGTAGAAGAGAACAACTTTTCTACATTAACACTGAATTTCAGGCCTTGACAAAATGTGGACAGAGAAATTGATAAGGTGGATAGAGATGGGTTACAAAAGACTCAAACTGATGATACTCGAAGTAGTCTAAATAACCAGGAGGATTCAAGCAGCAGTTGTCCATTCTCTCATGGATCCAAAAAGAAATGGAAATTGGAAAAAAGAAGTGAGATGGATCTTGTCCATTCCCTCATGGATCCAAAAAGAAATGGAAATTGGAAAAAAGAAGTGAGATGGATCTAGAGGATGCAGGAACACATACACATGACGAAGGCCATGAAACAAACGTCGGCCCTATTGATAGAGATGAGGATGAAATCCAAGAAGCATAATAGTTTGAGAGAGGGGAAGCGCTAGCTGCAAAGGAGATGAGAAAAGGGTGGCATGAAGTTTTTAGACTGCGATGAGGATGTGCTACATAGTGCATTCATCATGAAGGCTAAAGTGAAATCGAAGAACAGAGCTGATTGGGTTGGTGGTAATCAAGGGAAGAAAAAAGTGAGGATTTCAAAAAATTTTGTGTAAGCAGTGAAGAAATACTCAAATCAGGTGCACTACTACTCAATTATAGATAAAAATTATGTTGTAGAATGTTAGGCGTTTTGGTGGATAAGGAAACATGTGGACTGTTAGATGCTAAGTAGGACGGCTATATTTGGTTGGTTGGTTTGGTGTGTTGGAAGGTGGTATACATGGAATTTGGGTCGAATTCCAATCATGGAGTAAAATAGTAAACGTTAAAATTTTTAATGATGAAAGATATGTGGCAGTTGTAGGTTGTACTCAACAATGGGAGTTGGAACGTGGGTGTGCTGGTTATGGAATTTCACGCGCCCTCTTAGACCGGTTAGGATAATCAAGTTATAAAAGTCCGTTGAGAGTAAAGTCCCAACCCGTGCGTCGAGGAGTTTGTCGAGATTTAGAAAAGTGTCACAAGATTGCAACCAAAAGATACCGAGAATATTATGTTTCGGATCATTCTCCCTAGAATTTGAAAGATAAGTTTGCAATTGGTTGATAAATAATAGGGGTTGCAAAATTGAATAGCTACCAACTAAAGCAAGAGAGAGAGATAACTTGTGTTACAAGAAATGAAAGTTCTTGGTCTTGAGTTGGAGTACAATGTGAGAAAATGAGAAAATAAATGAACAATTGAGAAAATGAGAGAAAGTTAAAGAGAAAATGTTCCTTTTCGAAAACTCTCCAAAATACAAAAACTAGTTTAATTTCCTAATGAGTGCTCTCCCCCTTGCGTTTCAGCTATTCCCCCTTCATAACTCTCCATTGGGATCCTCTAAAAGGCTAAGCCTTAGGCCTTGAATTTGAAATTTCAATTTTAGCCTTAAATAAAAATGTTGTCAGGCTACGTGTGCGCGAGCACAAATGTGGCGCGGCATACGTGTACACAGGCATACAGAATGACCACTTTTGATACTCCTGGGATTCGTGTATGCGCACAGGCAACACATGCTCGAGAACAAGTATCCAGAATACTCACTTTTGAGGCTCCAGGGACTTGTGTGTGCGTGCACACAGGCAACACATGCGTTGACACGAGCGTCCAGAATGCTCCTCTTAGCTTTTTTCATGAATTCTTCAATCCTAAAACTCTTTTTAGCAACTTCCACTCCAATTTCAACCTATTAAGGCCTGACACACTTGAACAAACCAATCAAGGCATGAATTGAAATGAGAACTTGATGAATTCATAGCAAATTGTGGCTAAAAATGCATAAGTTCATAAATCAAATTCTAATTGAGCAAAAATTCACAAATGCACTTATTCACAAGCAATTACATGAATTTAATTTGATAAATTACTCAAATATAACTCAAAATAAAATATTAAAAATGGGTTTATTAGAATCATAAGAGGATAGAAAAGATGCAAGTATGAGAGGAGAATTAACTGATTTTGGTGTAGTTGGTGGAATACCTTTGGGGAATTTAGATGTGCTAAAAGTGGTTTTTGATTTATGTTTTTGCAGGGTTTATGTTTTGATAATTTTTTTTTTTATTTTCCTGTTTCTTGTTTCTCCCTCACCTTCCTTTTGGAATTCTGTGAGTAGTGTGATGTATTGAAAAAAAAAAACTATATAAACAAACTCCATCAATTGAGGATCTTGGTGAACTTGTTGCTAGAATACAAGCAATCGAGGTTGACATAGTGAATATCGCAACAACTGCTTTGGAGACCACTGACGATGTGGCACCCATGTTTAAAACAATGGTGCAATTCTCAAGTAAGATGCATATGTCAAATAAGATTGGTCAATGGTAATCTGATTCTTTGATGCAAATTTGACTTCCTCCAAAATCTTTTCATCGTTGTTAAATATCATATTCCAATTGTTTTTTTTTGGACATGGGCACATGGCCCAAACTAACCTACCCAAACCCCAAATCAACCCTGATTCGGATCCGACAATTACGCATGAGAGAAGACAGGGGCTTCACTGTGCAGTCCTAATTCTGCTTCAACTCCTTTTGTTCCTTCCAATCGTGTCCTTGTCGAAGCGTCGTCTGCTGCGGTTCTTTGCGCCGGCAGCTGGTCCCATTGTTGCACGGCTGAGACGGGCGAAGCCAATAGTTGAAGACATCCTGCGCGTACTCGTGGCCAACTATCTTCGAGGGTTTGCAGTTGCTTCTCAGTGCATCGTAGTTTCATCGGAACCGCATGCCCATATCTGCTTTGTGTTCGTTATTTGAAGCTGAGGTTAGTTGATGCCGGCAGCAGATTTCAAGTACTAGACTCATCAGAGGCATGCTAACAAAAGGTGTGAGCCCGTTTCCCATGATTGCGACGAAGGATGATGATTTTCTGACGGACGATTTAGAAGGCTCTTACGTTGTTAAGTGCATCAAATTGTACAAGTAATACCACTGGTGAGTGAGTATCTTTCCATGAGGATTAAAAGATTAAGCAATTAAATTCAGCTGGAACTTCAATTAGACTAATAAAAACTTTGAATATTTTGATCTTAGAAAACTTAAAACTTTTTGATCTTAGAAAACTTAAAACTGCCTGCAATGATTTTAAACAAGAACGTAACAATAGTATGATTTAAGAAATTGACTGAATGAAACAAGGTTAAGGTTAAGAGATACTTTAATCCCAGGAGAGTTACTTATTGAAATCTACCTTATTGAAATCTACCTGAGTCATGCAAAGCTAAGATTATGACAAACCATAAATAATTAAACTCTAATTCCTTAGCAATTTAATTTATTTTACCCTAAAAAACTATCAGTTCCTTGAATAATTAACTAGAGATAAAAGATTAAGCACACTTTCTGATTTAGGTCACATAAATTGCTAATGATTCCTAACTTGAATTAAGTATCACAATATTCAAATTACTCAATAACATTAGAAACTTATGAGAAGAGATTCTAAGCTAATCCTAATATTAATTTTTCCAAAAAAAATAAAAGAATCCAAAACAGGTTTAGAATATTTTCCAATACTTCTAACCATTAAAATTAAGAGCAAAATCAATATTTAAAACAATAACAATGCATTCATCAAGGTAAAAGAACAAACAAATATCAATCAATTGAAATTAAAGTAAAGCTCTTAACCCTAACACAAAGAAGTTTAGTGACTCATGGTTTAGAAAACAAAAACAGAGAAAAACTATATCTACCTAAACCTAATCTAAACTAATCCTATTTGAATTTGAATTCAAATAAAAAAAAAACTTATCTAATCTATTCTAATCTTATCCTTCTCTTAAAATTACAAATCATTCTCTTTATCTAATAACAATATTGGATAATTTCAATCTTATTACTCCTTCCAGTAGCTTCTAATCTTCAAATCTTTGCACTTAATCTTCTATGCTCATCTAATTAGAGAGCCACAATACTAAGGGAAAAATTGTCACAATTAATTTCTTGAAACTAGAAAGATCATGTGGTCTTTGAATCTTGAAGTGTATTATATCTTCTTGAGGGTTTGCATGGATTGCATGGACTTGCATGTAACGTGCATGAAAGATTTGAGCCACAGCGTTTGACATCACCATTTGGCGTTTAGACGCCATTCTTGGAGTGGAGGAAGACTTCTTGTTACGTGCATGAAATACCCAAAGGGGTTGGAAGTGGAGAATGGCGTTTGGACGCCAAATTCATGCAAGAAGAAGAGCCACGACGTCTTGGACTACTCTTTGGCGTTTGGACACCAAATCCATGAAGAAGAAGAAGCCACGGCGGTTTTGACATGAAGAATGGCGTTAGACGCCATTTGTGATACACTATGTATGTGCATATGGCGTTAGATGCCGCTTAGGGCCTTTCATGCATTTAGAAATGGCTTTAAACGCCAATTGAGGTACCTCATACCTGTTGAATATGTGCCCTTGTATTTTTTTCTTTTTGATTGTAATTCTTCACCCTTCAAGTAATTCTTGATCATGTAACTATATACTTCTTTTAATCAAATCTTGCTATTTCTTTAAACATTGTTCCTGTTTTCATGTTTTTCTAAAAACTTCTTGAAACAATGATTAGTTTTCATATAATGCATAGTTAATATAAGAGAATATTATTAATTTGATGCAATATATATTAATTTATGACGAAAAGAGATAGAAAAACCTCTTTAGATGCTAAGGCATCATTTTCCAGAGAGCTTGGGTTTCCGTATAAGCTCTTACTTAGTGTCGATTAAATTTGCTCCGCTAAGGTAAGGTAACCCTCAACTTAACTAAGGTGTTGCTGATATCTCTATTTTTCCTACTTCTCTAATTTTCCAGTTGGTTATGCCCACTGCAGAGGAATAGTGCCGAGTTATTGTGTTCTGGCACTAGGGAAATAAATAGCTTTAAGAGTTTGAACCCATAATGCTCCCACATTTTGAACCATTCTCTATGCTTGCTTTGCTAGAAATGCTATGTTTTGATTCTGAAAACTTTTGAATCCCATTCCTCCTTCTATTTTGCTTTTTGTGATATTATCCCATGATTGCCAATGTATTCCTCAGTCCTTTCCACTAGTAGCCCACCAGAATTTAGCTATTTTAGCATCTAATTGTCTGCAAAAAAGCTTGGGGAAATTTAATCACATTCATAGTGCATGATGGAATTGCTTGCAACACTGATTTAATCAAAACTTTTTTTTTGGATTGATTCAAAAGCATCTCTTTCCAACCGCTGATTTTGTCATTAACTTTGTCTTCTATCCATTTAAGTGCCTTGTTCATTGATCTTCCACAAAAGGCCGGAAGGCCTAGATACTTGTTTGGGTTCTCCCATATTGGAATTGCTAAAATTTATTCTATTTCCACACAATCTTTCACTGATATATTGTTCCAAAAAATAATCCCCGATTTCTCTAGGCTAATTCTTTGTCCAGAAGAAGCTGTATATTCGTTGAGAATGTTGACAATTTGATAAATCTCTTCATCATCTTCTTTCGAAAAATTACACAGTCATCCGCAAAAAAATGGTGTTAGATTAGGAGCTTGATTTCTGATTAGCACCCTTGTTATAGTACCTTCCTAATCCCCTCCTCCATGAGAATGCTGAAAACTTCAGCGGCCAGGATAAACAAATAGGGTGATAGTGGATCTCCCTGTCTCAACCCTCGTTGTGGATAAATACTTTCTAATAAAATCCCATTGATTTTAATTTTGTAAGAGACTTTTCTAACACATACCATAATGAGATTATCCCAATGATAATTTAGACCATAAGCTTTTAGCACAGCCTCGATAAAATTCCATTCCATCCTGTCATATGCTTTATCCATATCAAGTTTAATAGCCAGAAAATTCGAAGCTTGTCTTCCCTTCTTATTTAAGCAATGAAAGTATTCTTGGGCAATAATTATATTGTCTTGAATTTGCCTCTTCCCAACGAACACACTTTGTATAGGGGAGATGATGTAATCAATAAAAACTCTAAGTCTGTTGACAATGATTTTAGAGATAATTTTGTACAGAAAATTGCAACAGCTTATGGGTCTCAATTGGTTAAGTGATTCGGGGTTTTTTGTTTTTCGAACTAAGATAATATCTGTTTCTCCTAGATTACTGGGTAAGAATCCATCTTGAAAAAAAAGCTTTATGTCTCTAATAATATCACTGCCTATGATATCCCAATTCTTTTGAAAAAAGAGGATCCATTTAACCCATCTGGACCTGTGCCTTAAAGGCTCCCAGGCCAAATGTTGCATGTTTAATTTCATTATCAATAATGGCAGTAGGAAGAGTATCATTCATACCTGGTGTAATCCTTGTCGGCACTTTTCTAATACAATCTTCCATTTTTAAATCCTTAGATGTTGTAAAGAGCTGTTGGTAATACCCCTATGCATGCTTGATGATATCTCGTTCCTCGTTGATCCAATCACCATTCTCGTTTTCTTATTTTGTCTATATGATTTATGTTTCTTCTTTGGATTGTGGTGGCATGGAAAAATTTTGTATTTTTATCTCCCAGTTGTAGCCATTTAACCCGAGACCTCTGTGCCCAATAGATTTCTTCTTGTTTCCATAATTTATCTATTTCTTGCTTAAGTTCTCCGATTCTATATTTTTTTCTTCATTTAGGTCCCCTTGTTGAATGTGCTTCATTTCCTGCTTCATTCTTTCTATTTCCTTATCAGCTCTCTTGAATGTAACTTTGCTCCATTTTGTTAATTCTCTTTTGCAATTGCCAATTCTTGAATTGATATTGTTCCATTCATTCTCTTATTGGTAGCCAATTTGTCCCCAACCATCTCTTAGGTAGCGTTTGGTTACTGGGACTGGGACTGGGACTGAGACTGAGAAACTGTGATTCAGTATTGTGTTTGTTGGACAGGGATTGGAACTAAAATTTCAGTCTCAGTCCCCAAATTTCCATTATTTTTAGTACCTCCGGTTAGGAGGGACTAAGAGACTGGGGACTGAGACTGAAACTTTAATAACATTTTTCTCAAAAGTACCCTTATTCAATTTTTATAATTCCCAATCTATCCTTCTCTATATGTGTTCTTCAGTACCCATCCAAGATCTTCAGTACCCATCCATGATGTGTTCACCTTCCTTGATGCCAGTAGAAAGCTTCGCCGCCACCAACCTCCAAAGACGGCGAAGCCCTAACTTGCTCCACCAACAACGGACGGCAGTCTGTGCAAAACGGCGATTGTGAACATCGCGTCGTTAACACGAAGCCGCCGCGCAATTAGGCACAAAGACCAGGAAAGGTAGGGCGTCGTTCCAAAAAAGAAGTAGGAGGCGACGAACCCGCGAACCAAAACAGAGCAGACCAAAATCACAAGAATAGCAGACCATAATTACAAAATGCATAGCAAACAAAAATCCCTAGCAATTAGCACCTGAATCTCAAATTTTGGAGCAATTGCGTAGTTGGACGGATTACTATAATTGGAGGTGCATGCCACTAGACTCACCTATTGCTTTGCTTGTTCAGTGGCTATGATTTTGTAGTATTGTTGCAATTAGCTTCTACTTAGATCCAATTTTCCCCCTCACTCCAGTAGTGTCTATCTCATTTTGCTTGTACCCAAAGAGATATGAACAATAGGATTTTTTAATTTGTTGGTGACTAAAAAGAAATATAAGAAAGGGCATGGACTTAATCTTTTTGTGTAGTTAATGTAGATGGAATATGCAGAAAGAAGCAATGAAAATGCAGAACTTGAAATTGAAAGAGAAGGGAAAAGAGTGGCTCAAGGGAAGAGGGAACAGGGAAGAGAAAGTAAAAAGTTAGGGTTATTATAATTTTTTTCTTTTAATAATAAAGGGTACTTTAGTAATTATATTTATTTCAGTCTCTATATTTACATTTTACACCAAACACAATACACAAACTTAATTTAGTCTCAGTCTCTCAGTCTCAGTCCCACAATATCAGTCTCCCAGTCTCAGTCTCCACACCAAACGCTACCTTATAACTTTATTGTGGTGTTGATGTTCTTGCCAATAGTTCTCAAATTTGAATCCCCTATATCTTCTTCCTTTTGGATTTATCTTGAGTAAGAGAAGAGCATGGTCCAAGCTAATGGCAGGGAGAGTGCTTAATTCCGCATGAGGGTATTCTCTTCTCCAAAGCCAGTTAGTCAATACTCTATCCAGCCTTTCTTTAGTGATAAACCCATTCCTAGGATTACTGAACCAAGTGAACTTGGAGCCTTTAACATCTATATCCATGAGATTATTTTGATCAACAAATTTCCGAAATCCATCTATTAGATGATTCGGTTGCTGATGTAAACCTTCTTTTTCATCTTGGCTTAACATATCGTTGAAGTCTCCCATAAGCATAGTTGGTGTATTGGTTCCCGTAGCAACATGAGATAAGTCCCTCCATAAACTTTGTCTTTTCTTGGGGTTTGGGCAACCATATATGAAAACACAGTCCCAGGAATCGTTGTTGCTGTTACTAATACTAGTTTTGATGTAGTATCACACCATGAGTACACACTAATATTTACATTTGATTTCCAAAAAAGACATAAACCTCCAGACAAACCCAGAGAGGCTACACAAAATATATTATCATACTTTAAACCTTTCCTAATCCTATTACATTTAACTTCATTTGCTTTGGTTTCAATGAGGAAAAAAATGGACGGCTTTTCTTTTCGACATATATTGATAAGCTCTCTAACTGTCGCAGGAGCCACCAACCCTTGGCAGTTCCAACTTAGCATATTCATGGCTTAGGTGGGGGCATGGATGGGCTCGCCTCCTCAGCCTTGACATTAGGAGTGTCTTGTTTCTGTCTCTTAAGTACTAATTGCATGCTACTTATCTTTGGCGCCACTTCTATGCCATCTTCAATTGAAAATTGACAATCATCTTCTCTTTTCCTTTTAATTTGCAGGTTGTGGCTGATCTTTTAAGCTAACTCTTTCTCATGAACTTCATCATTATTTTGGCTAGGATCAAAATCTAGCATATCCTCATTCTCCTCTGGAAACTCCACCGTATATAGGTCAGTTGATTGCTTGCGCTTTATCTTTTTCTTGTCTTTGTTGTCCCAAGTCATCTGCATTTTAGGCTTCTCCCTATAAGACCACAATTCAGAAACTATTTGACTAACTATGCTCTGAATCTTGTTTTCAAAAGCTTGCTTAAGTATCTCCTTAATTGGAAATTGCTTGTTGGTAATAGTTTCTTGCTCTTGCTGAGGTTTGGCAATGTTATGCTCCTGTTGGTTGGTGATGGGACTTCCCTCATTGCTTTGTTTGCATTTTCTCCTTGCCATGATGTTTATGTGCTGCTGGTTGATTGACTGAGAAAGAGCAATTAGTAGTTTGATTCTCTTTGATAGGCTCATCTTTGCTCATGCCAGGTTGTTGTGAGGCTGGTTACTGATTCCCATAGGTTGGTACTGAGGCTGATCACCCGTCCTAGACAAATTTGGGCTGTCTAGATTCTATGGCTGCACTTCTCTTTGGCTCTCCATTCTTCTGACTACATGGTTAGTAGTTTTAAACACCTGATCCCCTGCATTTAGTTCACTTTCTTGCATATTAACTCCACTAGCTGCAACTTGATTCTGTTTTGGTTATCCTTGATGCATTTGCCCCTAATTATATCGCCGGATTTTATTCTCCTAGGAGTCCAGCTGAATCTGAGTTTCAGGCATTTCCATGGATTGGAGACGGCCTATTCACTCCCATCCCCGGAAGATATCTTGGTTTGAGAGGGTTCCATGTAGCTACAGCCACAGGTTTGTTGTATTCTCATTTGCTATGCCCTATGACACCACACCTTAGGCAATAGCTTTCTTGAATCCTTTCGTATTTGAAACTCACCCATACCCTTGATAGGTTGGGCCTAGACAACCAAATACCTGTAGGGAGAGGTCTAGTAATATCCATGAAGATTTTAGCTCCCAGGAAGGATCGACGCAATAGATTGTTTACCACTGGACCTTTTACCTTTACCACTCCTCCAAATTTGCTGCCTATAGTCTCAGTTGTGTATGTAGACATATGAGAGAGATGGACTCCATGCATTTGCATCCACATCCCCATGATGTTGTGGTTGACAAAGTATATAGGATGCAGTCCGGTCCACAAAATTAGGTTTAGAAGGTGTCTTCTAAAACTCTAGGGACCCCGTTCAAAATATATTGACCCTTCTCGTGGTCATTGAAGCTGAGGAGCATTGTGTTTCTCCCAACTTCTATTATTGCTACTGCATTAGCGTTTCCCGACATCCCCATCAACCCAGCTCTGATAGCACTGAAGCTAAAGTCTTTGTCAGTTATTATCTTTCCAACTAGATTACAGTTGTTCAGATTATACCTATAAAAACCCAAATTTTGGAAAGTTAATTATTAACTACTAAATGCCTAGTTTTAACTATTTACGATATTATTTCATAAATTATTCTATAAAGAGTATTTGGAGATACTTATTTGGGAATGATTAGTAAGTTGAAAAATAGATAATTTCATGTATTCTTAATGTAGCACCAATTGTATTATATACAATTTAATTATTGATATATTCATTATATTATTATTATTATTATTATTATTATTATTTCTATAATTATTGAATTGAAAACCTTAATTCCTAATGAACATGAACACTCAGTAGCCACACCCAAACCCTAGCACACCAAAACACACAAACCCTAATCACCTACCACCCACACACACGAACCAGAGGAGGAAGGGGAGAGGGAAGAGGAAGAACGGTGCCGGCAGGGCTGAGAGCCACCGCCGCCGTCGAAGAGAGAGACAAAGGAATGGGCGAAGGGAGATCGAAGAGAGTGAGAGGCCAAGGCAGCGCGATGGAGGAAGTGGGTTTCATCGCTGCCGTGCCACTTGCCGTCACCACAGAAGCCGTTGCCGTAATAGAACAGAGGAAGATAGAGGTCAATGAGAGATGGTTGGAGGGAGACAGTGATGGCGATGACGGAGGCACCATTACGGCCGCCGTCGAGCTCCACCGTTGAGATTTCCAGAAATCACACCGCCACCGTTTCTGTCCACACGTCGTCGCCGCCATGGAAGGGAGGCACGAGGAGAGAGGAGTCCGAAGGAGAGAGAGATACCAGAAGGCTTCGACGGAACTCTGTCACCACGCTTGCCGTCGCCAGAGTTGCTCCGCCACCACCGAAACCTCGCCGCCATCGTTTCATTGCTGGAGCTCTAGGAGGTTGCTGGTGTTACCAAGTTCACACCACCAGCGACCCGTGTTCTAGCACCTTTTAAATCTAGTAAGCTCAGCCTTGACCCGTGTTCATTTCGACTATGCATCTCCGGTAAGAATGGTTATGTTCTGTTACCATTGTAGTTGCTGCTGCTTGTTAGATAAACCAGAATTGGAGAAATGAAAACTGATTATTCATTGCTCACTGAATTTTACAATATATAGTTGCAGAAATAACAAGCTCTAACAGAATTACAATTGAGAAAACCTAACTAACCACTAGTCTAACTAACTTACATTACAAACTCATGATTAATTAACTAACTATAGTTACAGCAATTAACTATGGCTGATATCCCCCCTCAAGTTGGAGCATACAAATTGTATGTTCCTAATTTGGCCATCAGAAACCGAAATTGAGGTGCACGAAGTGCTTTAGTAAGCAGATCTGCTAATTGATGCTTTCTAGGCACATGCACCAGTTTGATGATTCCTACTGCAACCTTTTCTCTGATAAAGTGGCAATCAATTTCAACATGTTTCGATCGTTCATGAAGAGCAAGATTAGTGGCCATTTGAATGGCTGAAAAGTTATCACAAAAGAGCATGGCAGAAGGAACCTTGATGTCCATAAAACACAAAAGAGCATGGCAGAAGGAACCTTGATGTCCATAAAATACAAAAGAGCCATGACAGATATAATCTCACAAGCTGCATTAGCTAAGGCACAGTACTCAGCCTCTGTGGAGCTGTGAGATACAACATCCTGCTTCTTACTCTTCCAGGAAATGAGAGAGTCTCCGAGGAAGGTGCAGTAGCTGGTAGTGGATCTGCGGGTGTCAAGGCAACTTCCCCAATCCGCATCAGCATACATGGAAATATTAAACTTGGAATTAGAAGAGAACTCCTGGTCCTGGTGCTCCTTTCAAATAATGAAGTAGATGATGAACAACATTAAGATGTGGAACACGAGGATCAGACATGTATTGATCTAGCTTTACAACTGCAAAAGTGATGTCAGGGCGAAAAATGGTAAGATACATGAGCCTACCAATCATCCTTCTATATGCAGAAGGGTCTGGTACAGGGTCACCTTCAGCAGCCCAAAGCTTGAGGTTTGCCTCCATGGGGGTGTTAGCTGGCTTGCATCCCAAATAACCTGTTTCTTCAAGCAAAGAAAGAGTGTACTTGCGCTGTGTCAAGGAAATTCCCTTCCTGGATTTGGCCAGCTCCAATCCAAGAAAGAATTTGACATCACCTAAGATCTTCAACTTGAAAATGGACTGAAGTAAATCTTTTACCTTGTCAACCAAGTTTTGATGTGGCCCTGGAATGATGATATCATCAACATATACTAACCAAAAGGTCATGGAGTCACCCTCACCCAAGAAAAAAAATGAATAATCCTATTTGCACTATTTGAAATCGTGATGCACTAAGGTGGAACAAAATTTGCTAAACCATTGCCTTGAAGTCTGCTTTAAACCGTATATGAGCATGTCAACTTGCAAACAAGCCATTGTTTCCTCTGTTGATGTCCCAAAGGCAGCTCCATGTATACCTCTTCATTCAATTCCTGTAGTGAAGGGGATGATATCTTCATGGAAAACCACATCCCGAGAGATAAAAAACTATTTAGTCTTCAGATTGTAAAGTTTGTACCCTTTGTAACCAATGGGATAACCCATGAATACAACGGGGTCTGCATGAGGACAGAATTTAGTCCTAGAAGTTAAAGTGGTAGCAGCATAGGCTAAGCAGCCAAAGACCCTGAAGAAATCATAATTTGGTAGCTTGCCAAATAGACACTCAAAAGGGGATTTGCCTTTCAAAGTGAAACTTGGATTCCTGTTAATGAGAAATGCAGCAGTAGAGACACACTCACCCCCAAAAGAATGAGGAACCTTGGACTGAAAGAACAATGCCCTTGCCACATTTAGCAAATGCTGATGTTTCCTCTCAACCACAGCATTTTGTTGAGGCCGGTACGAACAAGAAAATTGGTGTAAAGCTCCTTTTTGCTGCAAAAACTCAGTAAGAGCCAACTCCTTTGCATTGTCTGACCTAAGACACTTAATCTTGGTATCAAATTGAGTTTCTATCAAAGTGTAAAAAATCTTCAAACAAGCTGTAGCTTCAGATTTGTTAGCAAGCAAATATATCCAACAAAATCGAGTAGCATCATTGTAAAACATGGTTACTATATGCATGCCAAGTTTGTGTTATTAGGTTTTGATGAATGACAACCATTGTGAAGTTGAGGATAAGCGCTAAAAGATGGAAACGACT
>JASCZI010272727.1:0-13264 GCA_036250425.1 Stylosanthes scabra | reverse complement strand
CATCTCACCGGTTTATAACTTCATGGTAGCTCAGAACAAGCTAGAGCACCACCTATATCGCATGGAATTTCGAAAATCAAACAAGGTTAGGAATCCTTGATTTTCGTAGGTTTCAAGAGGAGAATTAGGCAAGAATTTTCGATATTCATACCTAATTGTTCGGATAGAAACGTAGAGGTAGTTGAGAGCTTCGCGTAGCCACAAACGGTGCGTCAATCGAAGCTCCGGTGTGGAAGTTACGGTCGTCGGAAGGTGGCACCACCACCACTCTCATCTCCTTTCTCTCTTTTCTTTCTTTCTGTTCTTTCTTTCTCTTCGAAGAAAAGAGAAGAATGAAGAGTTTTGGGGCTTCAGCCCCTTTTGTTTCATTAAAGAAGGGTGGTTAGGTAACTTCGCACATTTGGCCCACCTCGGGCCAAAATCTTTAAGATAGGTGTTCGCGTTCGTGTTCTAAATATTTTTCCTGATCATATCCACTCCTTCAGTTCCTTCTTGCTGCACTTTGGGTGACGCTTTGCCGGTACCGTCACTAAAAATAACGGTGCGCTTTCCGGCGCAGCTTGAACTGGCTGACTAGCTGCTTGCACTCGGAAAAATCCACTGAGTCCAAATATCTCCGCAAAAATCCCAAATTCCGAGTTTATCGTGTCCGTTTAGGCTTGGTTTCCTTACCGTCTCTATAAAATTTAATGGCATAATTAACAAATAATTATGCGATTTCGGTTTACCATGAAATCAGGGTGTTACATTTTGCATATCCTAGCAAATCACTGACAAGGGACTTGACGTAGTAAAAGACATAAATCATTGAGCATTGAGTCATGGCAGCACTCTGCAACTTTTGTCTATTGTTCTTCGTCCTGATTCATGTTTCTTTGTTGGTCAAAACAATAGATTCCTTATGCATTCCTAGTGCATCTAATTTTGCACCAACACCACTATCAATTTACCAAACCTATTTGAGCCACTGTTCAGAAAAAGTAGCCCAAAACTGTTGCGATGAGCTTCTCTCAAGTGTAATTTATGGCAACCAAACTGTTTCTGAAACGTGTTGTCCCAACCTTGTAAATGGTGTCGGAAAGCAATGTTTTGAGGAAATCATATAATATTTTGTCAACTCCCAAATTATGTGTAGAAGGTAAGTGTGTGGTTTTTTTTACAATATTGATTATTTATATTCATCAATTCATAGTTCTTCTTTTTTCTATCTCATTACTGTCGGTGTCAACATATTGGAAGAAAAACAGTATCCGTAGCTTTCCTACAAGCAGTTGACCAATTTTAGATCCAGAAATTGAAAAACAACAATTTATAGCTAATTTACACCATTATTGTATAAAAATTAGATTAATTTTAGTATATAATTAATTGACAAACAACTATATATAGAGTTTTTTTGTCTTTTAGTGTATCTTTGACACTACAACCCCGTAGATACGTGTCTCGGATTCTGCAACCAGTAGATTGGTTATCTCAGGTTCTGCACTAGCAAGATATGTGTATTAGGTATCTTGGACTTGCATAGCTCGGGATATGTAATATCTGCATGAATTAGTTATTCTCTGTTAGCGCGCACATATTCACGTGGACATATTCAATTGATTATGCATATCCATTTCAATTAAATCATTAGATAAAAATGCTTTCTTTCTCTAAGTAAGAATGCTATCATTTTTTGAAGTGCGATATGATTAATTAGATATGAAGCGAGTGGAAGGATTTTTACCAATTTCTTTCCTTTTATAAAAAGTAGAAGTGAAAAAGAAGAAAAAGAAAAGAGAGACATTTACTGCATGACAATAGGACCTGAAGTATAGATTTGATGTCAGAAAAATTTTTAGTTCCATGAATACTAGTTTAACATAAGGAAGGAAATATTTAGGTAGTGATATCTTTGCATAAAACAATAAATTTTAATGAACGAAGAGAAAATCAAAAACCTTAAATAGAAAATTCGTATATGGGTAAAATAAACAGTGTTTTGAAACATAAGTTACATTGGTGAAATTGGATTACAAAATTGAAATAAAAATTAAAGTCAACACGCGAGACTAGTGAATCTCGTATAACAGAAAATTAGAAAAGAAAAATACAATGCAATTTGAAACAGAAATTTTTTTTCCTGTGAAAATTAGTTTAACAGAAGGAATTTTTTTTTAGTGACTTAACAAAACGAATAAAACTATTTAAGAATGGAGGTCTTTGCATAAAATGGTAAATTTTAATATATGAAAAGAAAACCAAAAACTTAAAATAGAGATTTGCATAAAACGTATTTCGAAAAATAAGTTACACTCGTGAATTGAATTATTGAAGTGAATTAGAAATAAAAAATTTCGTACAAAGCTACTCATCTAGTGAATCTCATATAGTAAAAAAATTTTCTATGCACGTTGTACAAGAAATAAAATACGAATTTTCTGTTATTAGAATTTTATATGTAGAGTTTTATATTAAAAGAAAAAAATTCATGTCTGCATTTTCAAGAAAATTCTCAAAAAAATATATTGCTTGTGTTTTGAATTTTCAAAATCCAAAATAACTTAATTCTTCATTACGCTATTGATAAACCCATTTTTATAGTTATTACTATGATATAAATCTGCAATTTATCACCCTCTGACCACTTAAATACTTGCGAAACAAGAGAGTTCGTGAATAATCAATCCGTATGACTAAAGTGCAAACACCTGCTATTTTAGCCAAACTTCTGCTATGTATTCAACTTTTTCCCGTTTCGTTCGATGCCTTGATTTGTTTGTTCAAGTATTTTTGGGTTTAATAAGCTAAGATAAGAACGGAAGTGGCTAAGGAGGGCACGAGAAACGAGGAACTTACGAAGAAAAGCTTAGAAACCAATTCAGATGCCTATGCGTACGCACCCATGGTGACATGCGTATGCATTGTCAAGACTTGGGTGTCACGCCTAAGCTGGAACTGGACCCTATGCGTACGCACCTAAGCACCCTATGCGTACGCATCAGAGGCAAAATTTGAGCCTATAAATAGAAGAAGACCACACCATTTTCGGAGAGCCCTTCATACACCATTTTTTCCTAGTTTTAGTTTTAGTTTCTTAGGATTCCCCTTTGTAAGCCACACCGGTCAAACATTTTACTGCTTTTCTATTTTAAAGTTATACTGTTACTCTGTCTGTTTTATTTCTCTTAATATTAAGTACCGTTATTCTGTCTGTTTATTTTCTGCTATTTTATCATTATGTCATGCTGTTATGCTGCCCGTTTTATTTCTGCCATTATGATTTCTGTTATTAGTGAGTAGTGACCTTGTGTCTTGGCCATGGGTTAAAGTGTGTGGATGATCTTAGCTGCTGGCCCCTAAAGGCAACGGATGGGAGGAACGGGGTTAGTTCCGATATCGTTAACTCTACATCCCTGCCAATAGTGGGAAGTCCTTAACGACGTGTATTTGATGGGTTATTTGATTTCACCGAATACCAAGGGCTTACGTTATTGTGTATACCCGCCCAGGACCTTCGAATAGGGGCTAACTCTACCACTCGACCACTTGACAGTAGTGACTTGCTTCCTTTAGGTGACAGTCCATCCAAACTGGGATTGGCAGCGATAATAGGGATGCACAATACTTCGATCCATGGCCGAGCACTCTTTTATCATTCTTGCAATATTGTTTTCTCTACTCTCTATTGTCATAACTCAATTGCAATCCGAACATTTTCTCAACCAAAAGCAAACTCCAGTTTTCAGTTCCTAGGGAGAACGACCAGAGTCTAGTACTCAGTATTTTTAACTGGTTGCATCCTGTAACACCTTTTTAACTAAATTTGGCACGGCTCCCAATATACTGGTTCGGAGCTATCTGCAATGAAACACCGCTTTTTTCCAGACCGGCCCCGAGGCCGCATCAAATTTCTGGCGCCGTTGCATGGTAGCTGAAAAATGAGCGTCTATTTTTGGTTATTTGTGAATATGTAGATATTGTGAATATGATAGATTTTTGAATTTTTAGTTAGCCAGTTTTTCTTTTTCATTTTTCGATTGTTTGTTGAATGCGAAGGCCAATTTCGATCCCTGACTTGTTGTTATTTGATCCTGAAATCGAAAGGACTTTGCGACGTGCAAGACAAGTCAGGCATCAACTTGAGTTTGAGAGCAATTTGCGTTCTCAAACCCAAAACCTGGCATCTGCAAACAATTCCGAATATTCTTTTGACCCTGATTTTGATCTTGAACTTTCTACTTCTTCTTCTGACTCAGGTACATCCATCATGGGAGATGTTCTGAGACTCACACTGAAATACCTTGGCAGTGCAAGCACTGCTATGGAAAAATCAGCCAACCAGGTATCCCGAGCTGAATGCCAATTTCGAACTCAAGTCCGGTCTAATCAATCTGCTGCCTCGATTCCACGGGTTTCCCGGGGAAGACCCTATCAAGAATCTTAAAGACTTCAAGGTAATCTGCGCTACTCCCAGAAGGACCGGTGGTGATGAGGACGCAGTTAAAGCTTTTGCTCTCCCATTCTCCTTGGAGGGAAAGGAAAAAGACTGGTACCATACCTTGCCAAATGAAGCCACAACAGTTTGGGCATTGTTTAGGAAAAGGTTCTTGGAGAAGTACTTTCCACCATCAAGAACCAATGCAATACAGAAGGAAATCTTTGGAATTACACAACTCCATGGGGAAACCTTGCATGAGTATTATGAGAGATTTTAGAAGTTGTTATCCTCATGTCCCCATCATTCTATTTCGGATTTTCTCCTCATCAATTACTTCTTTGAAGGGTTGACACCAACTGACAAGGCAATGATTAATGCATCAAGCAGTGGAGCACTCATGAACAAGATGCCAGAAGAAGCGTGGGAGCTAATCGGGACAGTGGCTGATGCTAATCAACACTTCAAAATAAGAGCTACTAACAAAGGCGTCCATGAAGTAGCTCCGTCTGAATCAACCATTCTTGCTAAATCCTTGGTTGACATTGCCTCTATGTTGAAGGAAATCAAAGAAAGACAACAACCGACGCCAAAAATATTGAAGCGTCAACCTAATGCTCTCCAACAAACTCCAGCTAAGCATTGCGGAATTTGCGCTTGCAACTCACATAACATTGACGAATGTCCCCAGTTGCAAGAGGACAATATAGTGACTTCGATTCATAACTTCTTTGAGGGAACCACGATACCACCCTACAACAAGCAGTACTATACTCAAGGGTGGCGAGATAATCAGCCCACTCGTTGGAACCCTTCTCAACAACAGCAAAACCAAAACTGACAGCAACATACTTATAGTCAGCCTCAGAATCAACAGAACCAAAGATATCAACCACCCCATCTTCGGCCCAATCCTCCCATGAATCCTCCACCATTCAGTTATGATGAAACTCTGCGCACCTACCAACAAGAAAGTAGGGAGTTAAGGGAGGCAGACAAGAGGACAGAAGCTCGCCTCAATGACCTAACTGAGCTATTACACAAATTCGCCAGCCAAATGGCAGTCAATAGTCAGCCACCCTTTGGTTCTAATCCCTTGCCATCTCAACCTCTACCAAATCCAAAAGGAGGAATCAACATGGTTCAAATTACAAATGACGAGGAAGAGGAAGAAGATAGTGAGGAAGATAATGAAGAAGAGGAAGAAGAGGACGATGAATGGCTATATGACCTTTTGGCCAAGTTAGCAGAGATAGACTCAGACAGTGAGGATGAGTATGAAGATGCCAAAGAAGAAGAGGTGACTGAAGAAGATGAAGAGGAGGAAATGACTGAGATTATCAAAGAGGCAACTGAAGAAGTAGGCAGCCTAGATAAGGAAGAGGAATTTTTCATTGCCACTGTTTATGGAGGAAATGAAGAAAATCCAGAAGACCTTCCTGAGAAGTGTGCTGATCTTGGACCCTGTTTCATAACTTGCAAGGTTGGAAAGATATATGTCCCGGATTATCTATGTGATCCTAGGGCATGTGCCAGTGTAATGCCATTGAAAAAAACAACTGACACTTTTCGTCTGGCCGATACAAGTACGGTATCCATTGTGGGTATAGCTGAGGATGTCATCGTTAAAGTAGGATGGTTGTCTATCCCTACTGATTTCCAAGTCATCAAAATCCCCAGAAGTAACAATGGGACCAACCCCCAAGTGCTTTTGGGAAGACTATTTCTGAACACCGCTGGTTTTAAGCTCAACTTTTACGATGAAACTTTCCCTCTTGAGGTGGGAAATGTCATAGAAATATTTCAGCCAACACAGCCACCCATATCTCAAGAAGAAAGCGAGGAGGAATCAGTGGTAGGAACCGAGCCAAAAGAAACTGCAAAAAGGGCAGTCACTCCCAAGCTAAAAAAGGATAAAAAGAACCCCACCCCAACTAGAAGGAGCAAGCAAAAGAAAGAAGATACCAAGGCAGTGAAGAAGAAGCCAGAAAAAGAAAGAGAAAAAAGAAAGGCAGAATTGAATTGCACTGATTTTAAGGATTTGCTCGGAAAGCTGAAAAAGATCAAGAGTGCAATCATCAAGGATGGAGGCATCAGAGTTCACTTAGTCGAGGATAATTCAAAGTGGAAGTAATGCCAGAAAGTCACGTCCAACTTAAGGACGTTAAACAAAAGTGATAGGTGGGAGACAACCCTCCGTGGTAACGATTTTTTATCCTTAATTTTATTATTATGAACATTTGCTTGATTAATTGAACCTCAACTGTTAAAGCATATTTAGATTGGATTAAGTTACCTGTTAATAGTAAAAAAAGGGGGGGAGTGTGCATACGCATCCAAGACCTTGGTGCGTACACACCCACCCTCGCAGGTCAGAAAACTAAAACGACGCCCTTGTGCATACGCACTAGTGCTATGCGTACGCACCAGCGTCGCAGAGGCGCACATAAGGGGATTACAAATAGCCCCATCTACCACTCAAACCTCACACCTCTCTTTTCTCTTTTCTTTCCTCCCTTTTCTCTCCAATAATCTCTCTTTTCTCAAGCTCTTTCCCTCTTCCTCAACACTTCAAGTAAGCTCTTTCCTTTTCTCTCTTTGCTTTTTATTATCAGTTTTACTTAATGCATGTTTAGGTAATTAGTATAGGAGTTGGTAGTACTTTTCTTTCTTTGCTTTTTATTATTAGTTTTAGTTAATGCATGTTTACGTAATTAGCATAGGAGTAGGTAGTAATGGTTAGGATATAGGATAAAGACCCCTTTTACTGCTGATATTCCTATTTCTGTCCTGTCTAATTATACTAATTCCTTGAGATTGAAGCATTTATGCTAATTGTTATGCACGTTGTTAGATATTTGAGTAGCATAATTAATATCATGTCATGCTGTTCTATTTAATTCTTGTATGTATGTTGCATTTCTGATCATCATGTAATTGCCATACTAATCTCATATCTTCATGCATCATTAAATGCTTCTATGGGTTTTAAATTCTCTTTGCCGAACAAACATGTTATATATGTGCAATTTAACTTGGTTATTCTTTTACTCTTAATGTCAATTGCAACCTCGTTAAATTATCATATTGATTGGTTTGTATAATTGTTAGTTAGAAACCCATAAAATTCTCATTTCCTCTTGTATCTGGTGTTCTGATTTTTCAGATGGCTCGCAACGGACCTTCCCCTTCGGCCAAGGGAAAGGACAAAGCCTATGGACCACCGACACGAGCTTCTCCTAGGCTCGCAGCTCTGAGATCCCAGAAAGTAGCAAACTCACAACCTGAAGCACCAATCATTCTGGCTACCAACGTTCCATCATCGAGCCTGCCTCCCAAAAAGCGCCCAATCCAAAAGGCGGCAGGCAAAGGCACCTCCAAAGTTGCAGCGCAATCCTTCCTCAGGCGATCCCAGCAAATCTCTGCTATAGGTCGTACATTCTTCCAGGCATTTGAGGAACAAGAAGTCATTGTAGTTAGTAGTGACTTTGAGCCAAAACTGGGGATGGTGAAAGAAATTGAAGAGGTGGGAGAAGATCCCGAAAATGATCCAGTGGAGGCACCACAAGGAGCCGGGATTGAGGAGGAAGACGAAGAGGATCCCGAGGAGGATTCCATACAAGAAAATGTTGCTGAAAAGGGTGTCCGCGAAGAGGATGATTTTGCGGACTACTGGGCCCTTGTGAGATCTGACTCCGAAAACAGTGTTGGGAACGATTACCGCTTCTGGAACTACGACGGTGATCTTGACAACTGGAGGAACGCAGAACCAGCCGATAGCTCTGCTAAGAGCTGCACAGGACCTCCTCCAGCCAATATCTAGGCGCATGATCGCTCCCCAATAGCAAAGAGGACCGTGCAATTTTCAAGTGTGGGGAGGACATTGTCAGAAGCAGCGGCATAGAAATAAAAGGGTCCAATTTTCAATCCTTATCCAAGACCTTTCTATTTACTATGTCTATATTTAGGATATTTTGTAGATATTTCTGCTTTCCTTTTGTGTGTGCGAACTTATCTGACTCTGCTGTGAATATAACTTGTAATATCAGGTTTCTAAAACTGTTGCTTTCTCTTTTAGGGGACCCCACTTAAAATTTTTTTTGAAAATTCTTTGAATTGATTTTACATTTTCATGAAAATTGTCTAATCATAGATTAGAGAAAAGAACAGAAACCAAGAGAGTTTTGAACCTAACTTTGTAGTTCTACATCAAAGAACTACCATTTCCTTCTTGTGTGTTACTTCCTCTTCTATGATTGCAATTCATTGCTTGCCTAATTCTTTATGTCCATTAATGTATATATCTGTATGATCATATGATTAAGGCCTTCCTTCTGCACAGCTCACTACCCAAATGGCCTAACCCTTTTAATTATCCATTGGAACCAACTTTGAGCCTTGAAATCCTTTTGTTCTGATTTAGCACATTACAAGCCTCAAAAAGTGAAAAACCATGATCACACCCTACTTGATCTTTGATTAATTTAGGATTTAGTAGTGATTTGCTTTCGAGAGAAGAAAAGGAAGGGAATCAAGAGAGAAATCATCTTGAGAGGATAAGAAGGGGGGGGATTTTGAAAAATTTTCTGAAAGTATTTGGGATACATGTATGCATACAAAGTGAAGTTAGGAATTTGCACAAATTAGCAAAATGAAAGAAATGAGTGACAAACACAAAAAGAAAATAAAAGAAGTTGTATATAAAAGAAAATTTTGTAGAGTAGTAAAGTTACCAAAATAAGCTAAGTGCATGTGTCATTCAAAAGAAAAAGAAGAAAAATGCATATCATGTAGAAATTATGAGTCAATGGGCACATGGCAAAAAAGAGTGAAGAACATAAGGATAGGTGCATCCTAAATTAATCAAAGCATTCAAGTCTTTAGCTCACCTATCTAAATAAAACTTCTGAACCTCACCTTGGCCCCATTACAACCCTCGAAAGACCTTTTGATGTTATGCAAATATATACCTTAATGTTGATTGGCTAGATGAAGGGCAAGTATTGAAAAGCAAGATTGGAGGGGAACCAATAGCCTTTTTTGCCCGAAACACTTAGAGCGAATAGAGTGAATGCACGACCGGGAAGGGTTCTTAATTCTCAAATATATGATTTGTGACCTTTCATGCAGTGTAAGTCAATTATGATCTTGTGAGCTTATCTGATTTGTGGGGTTAGCATTTATTGGAATGTTCTTGCCTGTTTTCTTGCACAGTTTTGACTCATTCTGATTTTCGGAGTTATATTCTCAGCACGACATTTGTGCAGTCTTCACTCTAAACCGATTTATTTGTGCATGAGGACATGCCAAAGTTTAAGTGTGGGGAGGTTGATAAACCCATTTTTTATGGTTATTTCTATGCTATAAATCTGCAATTTATCAGCCTCTAACCACTTAAATACTTGCGAAACAAGAGAGTTCATGAATAATCAATTCGTATGACTTAAAGTGCAAACACCTGCTATTTTAGCCAAATTTCTGCTATGTATTCAACTGTTTCCCATTCCGCTCGATGCCTTGATTTGTTTGTTCAAGTATTTCAGGGTTTAATAAGCTAAGATCGGAGCAGAAGTGGCTAAAGAGGGCACGAGGAACGAGGAAATCACGAAGAAAAGCTTTCAGGCCAATTCAGATGCCTATGCGTGCGCACCCGTGGTGACATGCGTACGTATTGCCAAGACTTGGGCGTCACGCCTAAGTTGGAACCGGACCCTATGCGTACGCACCTAAGCACTCTATACGTACGCATCAGAGGCAGAATTTGAGCCTATAAATAGAGGAAAACAACACCATTTTGGGAGAGCCATTCATACACCATTTTTTCTTAGTTTTAGTTTTAGTTTCTTCGGATTCCCTTTTGTAAGCCACACCGGCCAAACATTTTACTGCTTTTCTGTTTTAACTGTTATACTGTTACTCTGTCCGTTTCTTTTCTCTTAATATTAAGTACCGTTATTCTGCCGGTTCATTTTCTGCTATTTTATCATTATGTCCTGCTGTTATGCTGCCCATTTTATTTTTGCCATTATGATTTCTGTTAATAGTGAGTAGTGACCTTGTGTCTTGGCCATGGGTTGAAGTGTGTGGATGACCTTAGCTGCTAGTCCCTAAAGGCAACGGATGAGAGGAAAGGGGTTAGTTCCGATGCCATTAACTCTACGTCTCTGCCAATAGCGGGAAGTCCTTAACGACGTGGATTTGATGGGTTATTCAAGTTCACCGAATACCAAGGGCTTACGTTATTGTGTATACCCGCCCAGGACCTTCGAATATGGGCTAACTCTACCACTCGACCATTTGACAGTAGTGGCTTGCTTCCTTTAGGTGACTGTCCATCCAAACTAGGATTGACAGTGATAATAGGGATGCACAATACTTCGATCCATGGTCAAGCACTCTTTTATCATTCTTGCAATCTTGTTTTCTCTACTCTCTGTTCTCATAACTCAACTGCAACCCAAACATTTTCTTAACCAAAATCAAACTCCAATTTTCAGTTCCTAGGGAAAACGACCCAAGTCTAGTACTCGGTATTTTTAATGGGTTGCATCCAGTGACACCTTTTTAACTAAATTTGGCATGGCTCCCGTGATACTAGTTCGAAGCTATCTGCAACGAAACATCGTTTTTTTTCCGGGACCGGCCCCGGGGGCCGCATCAACTATTTAAGTGAAAGTCATCCTATATCAATGTGTACGTGTACATACAGCTTTGTCAAAATCAATATTTTAGTTCATCTTATATTATAATAGCGTAAAAACTTTTGTTTTAATTGCTCATGGTTTTAATGCAAGATCATAACGTATTCAAAAATTTATTCTCTTTTTTTTTGGGGGGGAGAAAGGGGTCAAAGACCCCAACAACGAGAAAAACTACACAGAGCCTCTCAACCTAAAGCTACCAATAAAATCCAGAAACATAGCATGAGAAACATCAAGGGGTGGGGGAACATCAAACAAGTGCAACCCAATGGGAAGATGCTGGCCTTTCTTTGCCAAGATATCCGCTGTAAAATTAGCCTATCTGAGGATATGATTCCAATGCTGATTTTGCACCCTACCCTTGAGGATAGAAAATCTTGGATAAGGGAGGAGCAAGGGTGAGTGGAGGTACAACCATCAGTGATGAGATTAATCACCAATAGAGAATCAGACTCAATCATGACATTATGCATATCATTTGCAATAGCAATTTGTAGACCTTGGATAATGCCCCATAGCTCAGCATGTAAAATGGAACAATTACCCAAATTCCTAGAGAAACCTTTAATGAAGCGACTAAGGCTATCTCTAAGAATACCACCACAAGCTGCATTGTTGTTATGAGCAAACAGAGAGCCATCCAAATTTATCTTAATGATATTCGATGGAGGAGGGATCCATCAAACCATGTCATCATGTCTACCATAAGAAGAGAGGGCAGAATAATTCTTGATGGTCTTGATTATTTCCTTGGACCTGACACAAGTAGACATTACGACATCTTTAGGGTAGGTGCATGATCCTTCAAAAATAAATTTGTTGCGCAGATACCAAAGAGTTGAGACACCTATTCCAAAGAAGATAGGCCAATCTCGATTATCAAATAAATTGGAGCAGAACTAGTTATAGCTAGAAAGAGGGAAGAATGGATAAAATACACATGAATTATTACATGGTGGACAAAAACACATGAATTTTTTAATGAGCCAAAAATTTATGTGTACTTTTGTCCAATGATAGAATATGAATAGAATTTTTCATGTGTACATTTGAGTCATTAAAAAAATCATGTGTACTTTTGTCCACCGTGTAATAATTCATGTGTACTTTTGTCCCTTCATCCCTAGAAAAGGAGAAGAAAGAAGCATCTGAATTCGCAAGGATGAGGAAACGCCAGACTAATCTAGCCAAGGGGCAGTCTCAAAGAACATGCAGGGTCGTTTCTTCATTGAGCTAACATCTTGGATAGTAGGTATCATCCGTCATACGACGCCTATTATGAGTATTGTTGGTGAGGAGGGCATCTTGAGCAGCAAGCCAGAGGAAGGATCGAATGCGTTCAAGACCCTTCCACTTCCAAATCAGGCGAAAGAGCTTGTCTTGAGGAACGGGATGCTTATCCAAAGAAGAATAAGCCAACTTCAGGTTGAAGATACCATT
This sequence comes from Stylosanthes scabra, assembly GCA_036250425.1. Classification (NCBI taxonomy): domain Eukaryota; kingdom Viridiplantae; phylum Streptophyta; class Magnoliopsida; order Fabales; family Fabaceae; genus Stylosanthes; species Stylosanthes scabra. The sequence goes on along the minus strand of JASCZI010272727.1, from coordinate 706 downwards.
ACGAGAGAGAGCCCAAGCAATTTGATCATCATATTTCCAAGAGGGGGGGGGCTAAGGCTAGAATCCGTTGGGTGATCATATCCGAAAAGACTTCTTTAAGTTTAGCAGCATCCCAAAGACCTGAAACATCAAGGAAATCATTTAGAGTTTTATTCATCTCAGAATGGTGTAAACCATAATATGCATGCAAGGTTTTTATCATTAGGTTTTGATGAATGACAACCATTGTGGAGTTGATAAACAACCACCAAAAGTTTGAGGATTCACTTGAAAGCAAACAACAACAACGAGGAGAAAACGAAGTCCGCAAGATTGAAGACCTTTTAGAGTCTAGGACTTAGGTAAAAATTCTTGTCAAGAACCAAAGTTTATTATCTCTCTCTCACACACACAAGAAAATATTTTTTAAAGAAAAGGTTTTACGAAAACTATAGCCGTAAAAGTTTTATAACTTGTTAGCTGTTTTAAAGCTTAGTGCATGCTGTCAAACTTGACCTTTGTGCACCAAAGTGATGATAACTTGAGCTACAGAGGTCCAAACGATGTGGTTCTTGTTGCGTTAGAAAGCTAACGTCCGGAGCTTCAGATTGATATATATATATATATATATGTTTTTTGTGAACAGTAAAAATACGTTTTTACGGCCAGTAAAAAGTAAAAATACGTTTTTTTTTACGGTAGTAAATAGTAAATTACTATTCCCACG
>JASCZI010272726.1:6709-16832 GCA_036250425.1 Stylosanthes scabra | reverse complement strand
CCCCCCCCCCCCCCCCCCCCCTTTCAGACTTAAATATGGGAAGAATTGATTGCTTTTTTAAGATTTTAAGACATTGAAAGGATCTTACTTCATTTCTCCTGGCACATTTACAATTCACATTTCAAAATATAACTTCAAAGATTTCAATAGAATGAGATATATAGTAGAAAAATTGAATTCCACCAAAGCAAAACTAAATATGAGAAAATACATACCACTTTTTCCAAAAAATCCTTTTGATATTTTACTTCTGCGCCTATCTCGTTCGCAACCTGTGCCAGAAATATTTAGAATTGGTAGTCCACAACAACTGAGGAAGCATAGAAGGAAAGGAAAAATAAAAAGCAGGAAGATAAAATTTTCATACATGATAAAGTTTCATCAACCTAATTCCAACAAAAGGATTATTTGGAATTTATAATTCAACAAGTCAGTCAACCAATTATATTCATATATGCATCAATAATCAAAGATTCTATCAAGTGCTATCATGACAGGAGCAATGTGACCTAGAACCAGGAAAACTGAATCTGATGAGATAATTTGCCCCTATACCCATAATAAGTCCACTAGTACTAGGCCTATTCGGGTAAGTTAGAGAGTGAGTTTGTGATTAACAATATACGTAAGGGCTTAAGCATCTTTGCAAATCATGGATTGTGAATACTTAGTTTTGTGAATATATTTGAATTCCTTTCGAGATAAACCACCGACTCAAAGAGGCTATCACCAGATTGGTAGAAACTGAATTAGTTAGTTAGTTTGTACAGTAGCTTCAATTCAGATAAATAAGAATTACTTTCTTATATCAACTATCTACATGTATATGATTCTAGAAGTGTGAGTAGCAATAGCCCTTGTATATAAAGAGATTATCTTGGTAGATCCGTAGATAGGTGGTGGGTTTCTCTTAAAAAATTGACTGCTGCACCCCTCTTTGTTGCTGAGCTTTGGGTATATACCATGGAATCATTCTAGCTAGAGATCTTTGCATTCAAAATCTGATCCTTGAGACGAGTGATTCCAGAGCTGCAAATTGACTGCAAAAATACTGTTACTGAAGGGATTTCTCATGTTCTTCTCTGCTAACCGAAATCAATAGATTTGTTCAATATCAAGTTCCAACACACACATAGAGAAGGGAACCCATGGAGCTGACAAAATGGAAAACTTATGTCTAGATGATTCTTTTAAGCTGAAGATCTGGAACCAACCTACTGAAGACTGAAACTGCTAAAGAATAAAGATACTCTGCTAAAGATTCTATTTGGGCTTAGCAAAAAAAGGTTTTGGAGAAACGGTTGAGTTGTTTCTATGTGACTCCAGGATCATGCAATTTTCAGCCTTCGGATGCAGCCCTTCTTCTGGCCCTAGGTATTGTCGGATGCTTTGCATCGGGCTGCCCTTTCTTTTAACACCAATAAGAAAGAGATTTACATCTAAGCTAGTACTTGTATCACTCATTTCTATCTTCCAATACAAGTCTTCTCACCGAATCAGTTTCAGCCTCAGCCTCTAGATTAGGTAACACACTTCGTTGGAAATTTAGGAGCATGAATATGTACATATGTCATTTCGAATCTCCAATATATTCCTAAAGATTAGTTACAGATCCTCAAGAAGATTAATTTATTTATTTTGTAAAAAATAAAATCTTCAAATAAAAGAACAAGCAAGACTGCTTTCTAAATTCTAAGCTATGAATAAACACCCTTTGGATCAGATAATTTGGCCCGAACAAATTTTTATTCTTTAAAATTCCTCGAAAATTACTCTCACTAGACAAATGGTTGATTCCTCCATCATTTTGTAAGGGGACTGATTTGTCATATAGGATATTCTTTTAGACATAATTGTGAAATTGTTAAGACTTATTTGTCAAATTAGCATATTTGTCATACAGTGATATTTTGTGCAATTGTCAAGCACTTATACAGAATAAAATTTTTGTTGGAACTAAAGTATGGATTTAAAATTAGGACCAATTTATGTTGAGGGAAACTTGGTCCTTTTGTGAAAAGAAAATTTAACAATTGAGATCATTCCATCACGCATCAAAATAGTCATGATTTTTGAAAATGACCAAATTAGTACGGCATCCCAACAGTAGAGTTCCAGGGACGAAATTGGGCATTACTCTTCAATTATTTGAACAGCAATGGTCCAAATACTCTCAACTGTCAAATGATATCACTGAACCGAAAATGCAATCAGATCTATTCTAAATTCCACACATACATATCCCTTTTAGAAACAGAGACATAAGAATTGCATGTGAAAATTCGGGGAAAAAAAAAAGAAGAGAATAACATACATGTTTCAACCTTCGAACTTGGGTATGAAGACCGGTGATCTCATCTTCGAAATCGAAGGGATCAATCCGCAATTGGATCTCGTCGGTCCCGGATACTGCCCTTGTGCTAAGCCCATCTCTGCAATTTATATAAATTGAAATAAGGGACTGAAAATTGCATCAGAAAAAGAACAAGAGAGAGTGAGAGAGAGAGAGTTGATAGGTACCTGGATCGGAAAGGGGCAGCGACGCCGTACAAAGAAGACGCTTTGTGTGAATTGGAGGCCATTTATTTGAAGAAGGAAATGGAGAGAGAACGGAACAGAAAAGCCAACAAGTTGGAAGTTGGAATATATTTTGAATTTTCAGAGACTAACCTACGAGGACGTTTGGGTATTTCAAAGAACAGGAGAGGGGAAGTCTTAGTAGTAGACAAGAAAATAGATTGGAAATTGGAAGCCAGTAGGAAATAAACTAAAAAGAAAGTGAGGGGAAGAGACCTGAGAAATTTGGGAACGTCTTTTTTCGCCTCCTGGCGAGTACTCAAATGATGATGCTTGAAATGTCATCACATGAATATTTTGCGTTGGCACTCCTTGGAGACTCAGTTGGTATCATTCATGGGAGTCAAATCAGCTGGTTATTGACACCAAAAAAAAAAAAAAAAAAATCAGCTGGTTATTTTTATTTTGTTAGTTAATTCGGTCAACATCAAACGATTTAGCCATGTGAGACTCAGTTAATTTTTTTTTGGTGATTAAGACTCAGTTAATTTAAAACAAAATAATGAAAATTAAAATGCGCTGGGCACTTCGGCCTTATTTCTTTTCAATAAATGCATGCCAAGTTTTAGTCAGGAAAAAATAATAAATATAAAAAAGAATACCATAAAAAAAATAAATTAATATATAATAAAGTATGTATATATCTAATCATTTTTATTGGTGAAAGAATACCATAAAAAATAAAATAATATATATACATATATATATAATAATAATAATAATAATAATAATAATAATTTTATTTCAAAAGAAATAATAATTTTCATATATAATTTTGTTAGATAATACAGTGCTGATTTTATCATTTTTATTAGGTGAAAAAAAAATATAATAATTCTAGTTATACATCTATTTTATTGAATTTTTTATTTTTATAAATAAAAAAATTCATATTTATAATAATGCACATGAGAAGTGAAAATTATAAAAATCACCAATATTGTTTATCTCGTCGTCAGGGAAGGCGAGAAAAGTTGAAAAAGCCTTTTATATATATCCCATCGCCAACGGCAGCAAGATATATGTTAATAAGTTATATATATATATGTTAATAAGTTATATGTTAATAAACGTAGTATCATATAAATGTCAAAGCGCAAATATGTAATACAAAAGAGAATAAGCAGTCATCTATGCCTATGCTACTGCTGTAAGTGTCCGCTCGTACCACAAGTCGAGGGTCGGATCTGTCTGGATGGACGATTTGGGCGCTAAGGCTGGGGCTGGGCAAGAGACTGGTGCTGGGAACGCTGTTGAGTCTCAGCAACATCGGTCATGATATGCTGGTGTGATGGGGAACAGTGAGGCATCTGCGGCGGGAGAGAGTAATGGAGCTGCTATGAAGATGGAGAATAATGAAGCTGCGGCTGCGGGGTGAGTATTGTTGGTATTGAGGCAAAGGCTGTGAGGAATAGATCGGACCACCCTGGTGGAAGGTAGTGTGCGAGTGGTGCTGGTAATGGGTGTAGGGATGTGATGTGCGGCCTTGTCAGGGCCGCGGTTCAAATTTAGTTTAAAAGTGTCATAGAGGTGCAACCAAGTTTGAAAATACCGAGTACTGGACTCGGGTCGTTCTCCCTAGGAAGCAGAAACAGAGGTTTGTTTTCAATTGAGAAAATATCGGGGTTGGTTGCAGTTTGTTGTCGAGAACAGAGCGCAAGAAAACAGATTAAAACAGCAGTGGAGTAAAGAGTGTCCGGCCATGGGTTGAAATACTGTACGTCCCTATGAACACTGTCGATCCCAGATTGGATGGACTGTCACCTAAAGGAAACTAACCACCACAGGGTGGTGGAGGTAACCCCTATCCGAATGTCATAGGCATACACAATAGCGGAGGACCTAGGTCTCAACAGAACTCGAGTAAATCCCACGTCACCAAGAAGAACTCACTAATAGTGCACTTTGCACCGAATTGCTGGTAGGGGCATAACGTTAATGGCATCAAAATTAACTCCGTTCCTCCAATCTGTTGCCCTTAGGGATCAGCAGCTAAGATCATTTGCACATTTCTCCTCATAGCCAAGTCACTATGGTCACTACTCGCTACGAATAGAAATTATAATTGCGGAATTTAAACAGGCAGCATAATAGTAAAACATGATAGCAAAATAACAGAAATCAAACGGACAGAATAACGGCAGTAAAATTGGATAATTCGAAATTAAAGTCAACAGAGTAACAACATACAAAACAGATAATAAAAACAGTAAAATGTTTGGCTAGTGAAAATGGACAAAAACTAATGGAACCCTAAACTAAACTAAAGGAATAGTGATTTGGGCTCTCCTCAAAATGGTGAAGGCTTCCTCTATTTATAGGCACAAATCTGGCCATTGGTGCGTACGCATAGGCCTCTCAGGTGCGTACGCATATGGTCCGGTTCCAGCTAGGACGTGACGCCCAAGTCATGGCAATGCGTACGCATAGGCTCTGGATTTGGCCTTTAAGCTTTTCTTTGCGATCTTCTCGTTCCTCGCGCTCTCTTTAGCCACTTCCGCTCCGAACTTTGCCTGTTAAATCCTAAAACACTTGAACGCACACATCAAGGCATCGTGCGGAATGGGAAACAGTTTAAAACACAGTAAAATTTGGCTAAAATAGCAGATAGTAACATTTACAGCTGTAAGGAACGATTAAAGGCAAACATACTTGTTTTTCATGTATTTAAGTGGTGAAAGGTTGACAATTAGTCAATTTATGATATGAAATAATCCATCGAAATGGGGTTTATCAACCTCCCCACACTTAAACATTGGCATGTCCTCATGCCCAATTAAATCAAATATAGAGGAAAACTACACTAAGGCCGTGATGAAAATAAATCCACGGAAAATAGAAGGAAATCAAAAACTGTGCAGAGGAATGGGCAAAGAGCACTGCAGCAAACGCTGACCCCACAAAACGTTTAAGCTCGAAAAAGATAATTGACTTACACAGCATAAAAGATCACAAGTCATAGAGTCGATGAATAAGAACCTTACCCGGTCGTGTTTACGCTCATTCACTTTTGTGTATCGGGTCAAAAAGGCTCTTGGTTCCCATCCAATTCTTGCTTTTCTTGACTTGCCATTGATCTCACCAATCAATATTGTTGTATGTACCTGTGTAATCATCAAAAGGTCTTTCGAGGCTTGTAACGGGGCCAAGGTGAAGGTTCGAAAGTTAAATTTTTTCTAAGGTGAGCTGAACTTGAATGCTTTGATTAATCCAAGACGCACCTACCCATGTGTTCTTCACTCATTTTCCCGAACCCATGATGTTACATGATATGCATTCCTCTTTCCTTTGAACAGCAAATGCACCTATTTCTATTTTCTGTAGCTTCGCTACTTGGAATGATGAGGCTTTCTTTTGAAACTTTTCTTTTCTATTTTTCTTCTTTTCCTCGTCATTCCTTTTTATTTTTGTGCAAGTGCCCTAATTTGTTTTCATGCATACATGTGCCCCCAAATACCTTTTGTATTTCTTTGAAACTTTTCCCCTTTTTAATCCACTCGAGAAAATTTCTCCTTAATCCCTTCCTTTTCTTCTCTAAAAAAGTAAACACCCTCTAAATCCTAGATTAATCAAAAGATCAAGTAGGGTTGAGTAATGGTTTTCAATTTTTTGAGGCTTGAAATTGTGCTAATTAAGAACAAAAGGGATATAAGGCTCAAAATTGGGTGCAAGGGATAAATACGAAGGGTAGGGTTTATTTGGTTTGTGGGCTAGGCCTTAATCATATGAGTACACTAAATACATGCAACAACAGACATAGAGAATTAGACAAGTCAAAAATCACAGTCATAGGAAAGGAATTAACACACATGAAAGAAATTAAGTGGTTAAGAGAACCACACAGTTTGGCTCAAAAGCTCTCTAGGTTTGTGTGTTCTTTCCCTTCATCTATGATTGAATGATTTTATGAAATGTGAAGTCAATTTTTAAAACAATTTTAAAAAATTTTGATGGGTCCCAAAAAGAAAGCAACAGTTTAAGAAATCCTAATATTTAATAGCAGATATTCACATCGACAACAAAGTTAAGAGTTATGTCAGACACGTATCAACAAAAAGTAGCTAAACTAATATATATAGAACACTTAGGTAATAATCTATGGTTAAAGGTCACGAAAAGATTGGAAAATGTTGGCCCTTCTTATTTCCGTGTTGCTGTCACTGCATAATACTCTCCTCCCCACACTTGAAAATTGCATGGCCCTTTGTGCAAGTGGGAAGTAGTATAATGCTTAGTTTGATGTGGGCGGGGGTCCTTAATCATTTCCAGCAGGGCCCACGTCCGGCTCTATCTTCCCCCAATTGTTAAGGACGCCGTCGAGGTCCCATTGACCTGGAATTTCCTCGGCTTCATTCTCTGACTCAGCGTCCAGCATTGCCCAGAGTGTAGCATAGACATCGTTCTTGGGAAGAGTATCTTTAGCTCCATCCCCTGCAGCTAGCAATGCTCCTTTGGTACTTGCCTCTAGGTTTTTGTCCTTTTCATGCTCCAAGTCACTGCTAAGTGTGATAACTTCATGTTTTTCTATCGCTTGGTTCTTGGCACGATGCAACGCGGCGATCCGCTGGGACCGCTTGCAAGGAGCCTTCGTACCTACCTTGGAGAAGCCTTCCCCTGCCATTCGATAAGTTGGGTGTTTCCTTGGCGGGAGGATTGACGTGGCTATGTTTTCTACTGGGACAGGTGGTGCTTGAAAATGGGGTTGCACTGTTCCTTGAGACCTTAATGATGCGAGCCTTGATGAGGCTCACGTAGGAGGCCTGTACACTTTTATCTTCCCTTTGGCCAGAGGGTTTGACCTTGTGCGTGCCATCTATAAAAATTGCAAACACCAGACACCAGAGAAAATAAAGTTCTTTTACAGGTTTTCTTTTAATATGCAATCTCAACGAGGTAATAGTGCATAAGAGAGTTGAAAACCTAGTTTAGTTTGCATATGAGCATAGTTATTCCAAAGGCATGGTTAAAAACCCGTAAAAACCGATGCATAAAGATGTACTTCTTATGTGAAAACCACATGTTGATCAAGCATGCAATTAAACATATAAGTTTATCATGAAAACATATGGCATTATTTATTTCTATTCTAATTTTCAAACAACACGAAGATAAGCATATCAGTAGGCAAGGGTCATCTAAGCCTATGTTCGAACCATTTTTGTCTAATTTTGAGACTAACTACCTATCATGCATCATCTACATACTAAATCAAAGGCTTTTTCTTTGAAATAAAATAAAAAAATCTTTATTTCCCATAAAAATAAACACAACATCATATACCAGAATCCATTTTTTTTAATGTTGAGTACAGCATTGGTGTGGGTTACACCGATTTTGTGAAAAACTATGTGGAAGAGGAGGAATCGGTGTAGCCTACACCGATGTTCTTTGGTTTTAGGTTTAGTGGTATGAAACCATGAATGTACGTTGAAAAACATTAGTATAATGTGAACTATTTGAGCTCAATTATTTAACATTTAATTTAATGTTCTACCAAATTTGTTTTTGGATAATTTGTTTGAAAAATAATAATATTTTGAAGTTCAAAATTGATTATAAAATTTATTCTCTCAATTATCCTTTCTCATTTTTTTATACTACCATTTTTATTTTATTTTAATATTACCCTTCCTCTTGGCTTTTTCAAGTACTTCATTGTACTCCATAATATCTGTATCATTTTGATTTGCTTCCACTTTCACATGCCCATATAAAAAAAAGAGTAAGGATAATTGAGAGAATAAATTTTAGAATTAATTATCGACTTCAAAAATTGAAAATGGATTGCTACAAATTATTGCTTCAAGTAAATATATGTTTGATAGCCAAATCAAGTTGAAAAAAATTATCCAGATGAATTTGGTACAACGTTGAATGCTTTTTTCAACATGCGTTTATGGCTTCATGCCACTAAGTCTACAACTAAACAGTTGAACATCGGTGCAATCTACACCGATTCTTCCTTTACCACATAGTTTTTTACAAAATCGGTGTACCGATGTTGTACTCAACATTTAAAAAAATGGATTCTAGTATATAATGTTGTGTTTATTTTTTATGGGAAATAAAGATTTTTTTTATTTTATTTCAAAGAAAAAGAATTAATGAAACCATAAAAAGAGAAGAATTAATGAAGACATAAAAGAGAGGAATGACATAATCTTACTAGAAATGGGAGAATGGAGAAGAAAAAGGAAAGTTGTGAGAATGAGTGTGTGAAAATGAGTGCAAGAAGAGTCCTTTTATGGGCTCCTTTAATTTTTTTTACTGTCAGCTCGAGGATGCATACGCACAGCATGGGTGTGTACGCATAGGTGTGTCTCTTCGACTCACTTCAACATGCTTTTGGGTGCGTACCCACCCTAGTGTTGGGTGCGTACGCATACCCCTCTCCCCCTTGAGGACAAGCAAGGTTTAAGTTTGGTGTTGTGATGCATGAGCATCATTGTAGATATATTCTCCTAATTCATGTTGTATGCTTCATATAATTAACTTAAAATCATGTAAAATTAGTAAATATGTTAGCATATGTTAGTACATTTTTAATTATGATAAAACATAGGTACTTTGAGTATTCTATTATTAATTTACAGGAAAAATGAAGAAAAGGAAGCTTGGGAAGCAAAAGAACAAAGAAAACAAAGGAAGAGCACAAAACAGAGAAGTCTGGGCACCAAACATGATTACCCACGCCTAGGCCTTAGCACCCACGCCTAGGCCTCAGCACTCACGCCTAGGCATTAGCAGCCATGCCCAGGCATCCAGTGTTAGTCACAATGCACAACACTCAGGGGGGGGGGGTGAATTGAGTGTTCAAACAACAATAGAAAATTTTTGCGGAAGTATAAATTGCTATGGAAATAAATTGCTCAAATGATTGTACTAGTATTTTTCCAAGGACTTAAGCCACTTCTTAAGTACTTACAAGGAGCTTGTACTTTCCAAAACACTTGTATAAATATAAATAACGAAATTATAAAAGATAAGAGATAGAGATACGATACACCAATCTTTAGAGTGGTTCGGCACAATCCTCGCCTACGTCCACTTTCTTTCTCAATTGCAATTGAGAAGTTCCACTATAATCAAGCTTCAAGATGCTTGATAAAACCGTTTACAATCTTGAGTATTAGATCCTAACACCTCACGACGTTACAATAAACCACTCCACTCAAAGTATCCCAACTTCAAGAATTTTCCTCGAGTGTTTATCTTAATCAGCTCTAGTGTTTAATCTCTCAACTCAATAATAAGAGAACCAATCTCTTATCATATAAATCAACAAAGATTTTTGGAATCTCTCTAACAAGAGTATGATGATACAATGAATATCTATGAACCAAATTGTGTGTATCTCTCAAATTAGTGAATAAAACACTTTGAAATGAATATAGAATGAAAGAATAATAACAAGAAGCTTTGCAAATGATCAAGTGTATGAAATGAGGCTTCAAATCATCTATTTATAAGCATCCCAAGCAATTTAGCCGTTATGAATAGTAATTCACTGTTCACTAGCCGTGGAAACAGTAATTTACTGTTCACA
>JASCZI010272725.1:11402-25328 GCA_036250425.1 Stylosanthes scabra | reverse complement strand
TGAGGATTGATGTCATTGACCAACTAATTAAAGATATTCAAGAAGAGGAAGCAGTGCAGAAAATTAATGCAAAACATGAGGTAAGGTTAGAAGCACTTGATAATACAAACCAGAAAATTTTGTTGCAGAAAAATGAAGATACACCCCTTCAAAAGGAGCTAAAGATGGAACTTAAACCTCTACCATCAACATTAAAATATGTTTATTTGGGAGAAGAAGAAAGCCAACCAGTCATCATCAGTTCTTCATTCATTCCCAAGGAAGAAGAAGAGTTATTGATGGTCCTCAAAGAGCACAAGACTGCTCTTGGATGGAAAATCAGTGATTTAAAAGGAATCAGCCCAACCATTTGCATGCACAAGATCTTGCTTGAAGAGGATTCCAAACCAGTGGTGCAACCACAAAGGAAGCTAAATCCAGCTATGAAAGAAGTAGTGCAGAAGGAAGTCATGAAATTGTGGGACAATGGCATTATCTACCCAATTTCAGATAGCTCATGGGTTAGTCCGGTTCATGTTGTGCCTAAGAAAGGTGAAAGATGGGTCTCAAACCTTCTTTTTTATGAGAATCCTAAACATCTTATCTGAACCCTTGGAAGAGATTGAAGGAAAAGTCTTCTCCAGAGGCGTTTGCCGCTAATCATAAGAGCAGGAGGTGTCCATATTCCAGGGGTTCCTATTCGAGGGGTTCCAACAGAAAAAGCCCTTTATCTCCATTACCCCTCTTAGTCCGTGCGTGTTGTTGATGATAGGAGCAAGAGGTGTTCCTGTTTCAGGAATTCCTATTTCAAGGGTTCCAACAGAAATAGTGGATGAAGTGGAAGGGATGGTCACCATGGAGGAGCCACCTAGATAAAGACACGCTGCCTAAAAGCCTCTTGAAATCACAGGGGGTGTATAATCAATGTTCAACCAACTTGGGTAGGAACCCCACATTCAAAAAAGATACTGCCAAAGCATTCATAAGAGTCATTTAGAAGCATGAGAAAAGTTTGGGGCTATCAACTCTCCACTCACAAGATTAGAAGAAATCCATGTAAATACATTGGTATTTCTGGACCTTCCTGACTCATTCAACCGGGGGTTCTATCTTCAGAAAAATAGTAGTTGAAAGATCGAAGAAGAAATCAGAACACCACTTCCTACAAAAGGGAGAGTTGCTCAAAAGAAGTTTTACCAAGGAGGTGTTCCGGACCCTAACTCATACAATTGGGGGTTTTACCTTCAAGAAAAGTAGAAGCCGAAATATCAAGGAAGAAATTAGAACACCGCTTCTTGCAAAAAGGAGAGTTGTTCAAAAGGAGGTTTACCGAAGATGTGTTAAAATGTGTTCAAGAAAGAGACAAAGTCTTAGAAGAAGCCATCAAGGAGTTTGTAGAAGAAGACGCCATCAATTGGTCAGGAGGTGTTCCACGCACCTTATCAAAAAGGAAGAGTGGGGAAGGAAAATTCTTAATTCTTCAAAAAAAAAAGTGTTCAACTACACTTATCACAACATCTTTCTACCTGCAAAAACAAAATGTGTGGATGCAAAAGTGTTCACACAAGCAGGAAAATAGAAAGAAAACAAAGTGTTCAAATACACTTCTCATACAATATCTTTCTACCTGCAAAAAATAAAATGTGTGTACGCAAAAGTATTCATACAAGCAAAAAAGATAGAAAGAAAACAAAGTGTTCAAATACACTTGCTACAAAAAATCTTTTCACCTATAAAAGAAAAAATGTGTCCGCAAAAATGCCCACACAAGTAGAAAAGTGGAGAAAAAACAAAAGTGTTATACTACAACACCCTCACCCTGCTAAAAACAAAGTGTGCATTCAAAAGAGTCCACACAAGCAGAAAAATAAAATAGAGGAGTGTGCATAATATCAAACAAACACCCAAAAAGAGAGGTGCACCATCAAAGCCAAAAGGCATCAAAGAAAGAAATATACTTTGTCAAGTGTAGAAGCTACAAAAGATCATCATAAGTTATCACGGGAGGGACACCCTACTCAAATCTGGCCAATTGTTCTTGCTCCAAGATGACACCAGCTAACTTAGCCTTCATGGTGTTCAACTCAATTGTAAGACTAACAATCATCTCTTGAAGAGCAGAAGTACCAGAGGAAAGTGAGTCATTCTTTAGATAAGACCTCTCATGTAGCAAAGTCAGCAACACCCAAATGGAGGTTTCAGCTTAGAAGAAAGCTTCTTAAACCAAGGACCACCGAATTTGAATAACTTAAGGTTATTTAGGTGTGTCTCTTTCATATCTCTATGAACACCCCCCACAAGTCTGCAAGGTGTGCAACATCCAGGAGTCCAGAAGATGTTTGATACCCAAGTTGAAAAGGTGGTTGATATCACTATGAAGCAAGAAGGAGGAGTTCAAAGATGCAAAGCGAGACCAATTGAGAACACTCAAACTCACGATGAGGGAAAAACTATCAAGAAACAATTGAGCTCATCGGTTGTTCTATGAGAACCCCACCTAGAACATTATCTTGAGGAGTCTTCAAGAAAGCTAAGTACCCTTGTCATTGAATATTATGTATATTGAATTGTTATTCTGAAATCCTGTTGAAGATAGCTAAAGGTTGAACACCTGAGAAAATTTCGAAAAAAATCGTTTGCTTAAAACCACAAATACCACCAATGCTAGGATATGTGTCTCATTTTGATAAGCATTCTGAAAAAATTTTGAACACCCCCTTTTGGAGTTTCAACGGAAGGCATGGAGGAGTTCTTAATCATTGAAGAAATATTCAAGTGGTGTTCCAACAAAAAAGATACACCCGATAGGCTGTCTAAAGGTGTTCGCTCCATCTGCTTGTGTCCATTCAAAAGGTGTTCATTGAAGAAGAGTACTGATACAGGAGTTCACTCAAAGAAAAAATTATCTCCATCAGCTAGGTGTTCCTCTAAAGTCTAGCATGCTGGAGTTCTTATTTTGATTCATCAACACTACTTGGGGCTAGTTGCTACTTACATTTCCCCAACTCCTCTTCAACAAGAATCTTCCTCACAACAATGGTTCTCTCTACAATGAAAAGAGACACCAATAACAAAATTATTTTATCCAAAGAAGGGTTAGAACTTTCTTATCATCTCTCTATCATATACTCATCTGCATACATCATGTTAGATGTCATAGAAACTTATCATGCATGGGTAGAGTCTTTTGATCATGATCATGGTCTAATTAAGTAAATTCATGGGGTACTTACAAATCATACAAACACTTGCATGAATACATACCACATGTTGCATATGCCACTTCAAGTGTTCCTAAACATGGTTGCCGATATGCAAAATCATGTTATACACAACTGATAAAGGCTTTGAAAATTGGCAATGAGATGTATTTTCAAGCAAGCTCTTAATGAAAAGAGTTTACCATCAACTCCAAAAATCAGTAAATGGAACACCAGACGCTGCTAACGAAAGAAGTCAAGAAAGCAATCTCGGGCTTGTTAAATCATTATCTTCCTCAAGATGTTCTTAATACTTCCATTTGAGAGATAAACACCTTCACAAGAATGCTACTTAGAGAACAGCTCTACAAAGACGATCACCTAAAAGAACACCTCTACAACAAAGTCTACCACCTCAAAAGACACCGATCCAGAATATAAAAGCGTAACGATTGAACACCCAGCATCAAATCTTACTCAATTTACAAAAATACATACTCTCCAACTATGTATCAACAACTATAATCAATTGGAAGGAATCAACATTGGGACACCTAAAGTTCTGAACACCAAGGCACTCAGAAAGAAAAGTGTTCAGAAAATTTGAAATGGACAAGAAACATTCCCTCTCAAAGAAGCAACTATGGGGTTCTCAAATGAAATAAAAAATTAAAGGTATGAAAATCTTCTAAGTTCACAACATTGGAACAATAAAAGTGTTGAACTCCCTATTAGCAAATTGTTCTAACTAAAAGTAAAGTATCATTAAACGTTTATGACTATGCTTAGCAAATTCTATTATCTCTTCTTCATAATAATCATTGCATATCAATTGCTCTAACTACTTATAAATAATTATTGCTCTTAAGTTCTAATTCATTTCTTTTATTTTATTTGTTTTGTCATTGAAAACATGTACAAACGAGGATATGGCCTTTTAAGCCCCAAGTTGAAGGATTCTTGTTATGGAACTCCCATAACTAATTTCAGAAGTAACAATCCAATATACATGGGGCTGAAAAGGGTTGCTTCAAAAGAAAGAAGAATGACATCTAGATGCAACGATGAAGAACACCCGATGTCTTTGAACACTCCGACGAGCATGAAGATATAGATATGTAGTCTGAGGGAACACCTTGTACCCTCAAAGACTGCATGGGGGCTTATGATTGTACACCAAAAATATAATTTGGTTTTATTTAATAATTATGTGATGGCCTTAGGCATGGCCAAGGAAGAAGAGTAGAGTTCCTTCTATGGGTATTGGGCCAAAAGGATGATACCCAAAGAAACACCCTAAGGAGTTGAGCTCTTCTCTTTTTGTGGGAACTAAATTGGTGGAAGTGGATTGGTTGGATTTGAGGTGTAGAGAAAGTCATCTAGTTAGAAATAAACCAAACTAGATGTCCCTTCAACTAATGTCACAAGTCATGAGCTCACCTTAACTTGTGGAGGTCAATTTCTCTTCTTTCACCCTTATATAGCTAAATTGCTTAAAATGTGGAGAGAAAGCCATAAAGCACATTTTGAAAATTACCACATTTAGGTGATCAGTTTGGGAGTTCAAAGTTTGCCCAAAATGTCTCCATCAACAAAAAGCATTCTTTTTTCCTTCCAAAATAACTATTATAAATACATCACTCACCACTTCTCTAATAAGCTTTTTCCAAGCTCTTCCAAGTTTTTTCCAACCTTTCCCAGCCTCTAAAAGCAATCTTCAAAGTTTTCTCTAAGACTTAGAAGATCATCATTCACTTGTTCTTCATTTTGTTCATCACAAAAATCAAAGAATCTGGAAAACTAACCTCTCGGGTGTTCCACAGAACACCCGACAACCAACTTTGCCCAAACCTGTTTCACTCTACAAAGCTCATTTATCCTCTTGTGACATTAGTTAAGGTCTCTACACTTGTTCTCCACCATCACTTCACATCATTGGTCCTAGTGTTGCTTATTTTGCATATAATAGAAGTGTTTCCTCACAAGTTTACCTACCCTTAATCTCCTTTCTTTACCATTTTTTACTTAATTTATTTTCACAAAATCTCACCTGAATCAGTATTATATCTAATTTCGTTTCCTCTTATTGAATTAATGTTAATATGGAGCTATGGTTGAAGGAGCCATCGGATTGAGAAAGGGGGAAAGTGGGTAAAGGGGAAAAGTTGGCAGTTGCTGTGTTCTATTTGGTGAATGTGTGTTGAGATTTTTTGAGTAAGGATGTTTTAGTTATTTTGCGCATTTCAGTCCCTATAAGTTCAATATATTTTAAATCAAACACAATACACAAAATTAATTTAGTCTCAGCATTTCAGTCTCAGTCTCCTCACCAAATGTTACAATTTCATAACAGAAAATACTTTTCTTTTTATTTAAAAATCTTCAAATGCAAATTTTCTTTGTTATCCCATTAGATGAAGGTTGATTCCTTTGAAGTTCGTTGACTCGTCCCAATGATAATTATGTCATGGTGGTACTTCCTATGAAGAATATCCATCAACTCTTCCTTGTTCAAACCTGCAAAATCAGCATAAATAAATTAAAACAAAGATGGGTAAACAATTCTCTAGAAAGACAAACTATAAAGACCAATAATATCATTAAATATCCAAAATAAATTTCATGAATTTTTATATGCATGTAGAGTAATTCAAAAACATAAATTGATTATTTGACCAAAAGATTCAAAGAAAATTCAAATAATAAATTGATACTGTTAAGCACAGATGTACCAAACAATGATCCAATAGACCTTAGTCGTGAGAGGGAGTAGACAATAAGAATGAGGGAGAGAAAGTGTTCCTTCCGAGGGGAAGCACTCAGAAGAGTCCGAGGGCTGGTTCCGAAGAAGGTGGTTGATGTGATGAGAGAATAGCACTAGAATCCCAGAATTAGGATTATGAGTATTCTAGGGCTAATATGGAGGTTAAGGTTAAAAGAATTCGTACCTTGAGGGGGCGTTGCCCCCTGCTTATATAGTATCGGGTGGTTAAGATTCGGATGGGATCTCTTCATGATCCCATCGAATCTTTCCTCTTTTGGTTTGATCCTCAACCTTTTAGCTCGACCCTTGACTTATGGGCCAAGTAAGTTGATTATTGATTTGATGGATTGGGCCTTATTGGGCCGGTTCATAACATTGCCCCCACTCGGGAGTGAATGTATCTATTCAATTTCCGAGTAGTTTGGCATTTGGAATGACTCCGATTGCTTCCTATATATTCTTCCGACTTAGTCACCTTCCGACTGCTTGCGTGTCAGTTGGTTTGTGGTGCGTCGTTTTGCTTTTTGTTTGTTGACGTGGCAGAAAGAGAAGTTACTTTTTTTTACGTTTTTCGAAAGAAAAAGTGGTGGGAGTAGTTTTCAATGCTTCAGTAACCGTCCCATCATTATTGTTACTGCCCCTTTGAATTCCAAAGCTTATTGAGGAAGCTTTGTTGGATTTTAAAAGTTAGCAACTATCATTTCTCTTTCTTTCTTTTCTCCACCTTCGTCTTTCATCTCATTCACTCAGAGGAGTTTTAGGGTTATATTCTTCGCCAAATTGTCATCTGTGAACTGTAAGTAGTTGTTTCGTTTGTTGTTGATTTTCGTTCTTCCCCCTTTTTCCTCGTTCGTCATCTTTGTCGCTGCTTTTCTTCGAACTCTTAGCCCTGCTTACTGTTGCAGGCATATTTAAAATTCAAAGAATGAGAAAAATGGGAAAGAAGAAATCTTATCAAAATTTGAAGGTTCCCCGTCCTCTTAACTCGGCGGAGCGAAAGCTTTACGGTTGGGTTGAGGAGGCTATCTTCACACAACCCTCCGTGGTTCTTGGGGATTCACTCCCAGAGCTTCGCCGCAACATGAGATTGATGGAGGAGGCCGCCACGGAGGGCAACTTTGTTCTAGAGGCGGCTGGGCCATCAGATCGGCTGGTGCTACGGGCAGATGAGGATGGCCCACATTTCCTGTGGGTATATCAGGAATTATTTACCCGTTTGGGGGTCCATTTTCCTTTTACGGACTTCCAAAGGGAGGTAATGACGCAGTGCCGGGTGGCGGTAAGCCAACTCCATTTAAATGGTTGGGGGCTTCTGCGGACGTTTGAGAAGGTCTGCCTCCACGTCGGGTTCAGACCGACGAGCCGCTTATTTTTGTATATTTATGATATACTCATCCCTCCCACGGGTTACGGCTTTATCTCCTTTCGGGCGCGTCAGGGGTGTAAGCTGTTTGGGATTTTTGAGGAGTCCATCCAGCTATGATGAAGGGAGGCCTTTTCCATGGGTCTATTGGAACCGCGAGGTTAAAGACTTCGTGATTCATGAGTTGGACCCTTTGGAGACGGCTGTCTTCGAGTTTTTAGTGTCACTTCCGGCTGGTTTGCCGAAGAGAAATAGCCTCACCTGTCGTTGGATTTTAGACAACGACGACACGGTGGTGGGAAAATATCTTGGTATTTCTTTGAATCTCCATGTTGCTTTCTTTTAAATTATCCTTTATGCTTGTTATCTTACTTTGTGTTCGTTCATCTGTTTCGCAGACGATCTGCTTCTTGTCGAGATGAAGAAAACCAAACTTTATAGGATGATGGAGATGATGGTCGATCCTACGAGGATGGCTCCCCGGTCGGTTCTGCCGATTGGTGTTCCTGCTGCTACCGCCGCTGCTGCTGCGGCTGCTTCTACTGTTCTTGCCGGGCCGTCGGTCAACCCTGCCACACCTTCCGTCCAGGTTCCTCCTCCTCCTCCAGCCGCTTCTAAGGCCAAGAAGAGCTCTTCGAAGAGGGAGCGCCCGGAGAAGGTGGACGTGGAGGTGGAGGAGACTGCCAAGGAGGATCTGGACGCCGATTTGAGGCAAAAGAGGCGTCAGAGGGAGAAGGGGAAGGAGGATGACATAGTTGACCGCGTGCTGGGCGATGATGCTGCCTAGGAGCATGCTGTTAATCCTTTAGACTTAGCCTTTCCGAAAAAATTTAATTATCGGAAGGCATTGGATGCTGGATTAACTTCTGCCTCCGTGCGGAAACCTTTGCAGGGGATGCTGCCCGACCAGCTTCTCGGAGAGTCGTGGCGCCTCCAATGCCAGGCCCTCGCTTGCCAATATGTACATCGTTGATTTTATTTTCTTTGTATTCTGATATATCTTGCTATTGCCTGCCGTGTTTGATTTTTGATTTTTACTTGTGCAGCTCAGTTTGGAGGCCGCTCTGAAGGCCAAGACCAAGACTGAGGAGGAGCTGCTTGCTGTTAAGGACCAGCTTTCCGTTCTGAAGGTGGAGAGGGGCTCTGCCTTGGAGTACCTCCCACTGAAAGAAAAGGCTGATTCTCTTGCTCAAAAGGAGGTGGAGCATAAGTCGGCTCTCGAGCGGGTGACCCAGTTGGATGAGGACATTAAAGTTCTGAAGGCCTAGCTGGAGTCTGCTCAGCTCTCGGTGAGTAATGACCAGAAGAGGGCGGAAGCTGCTGAAAGCAGTGTGAAGTCTCTTACTGTGTCTCTTGAGACTGCTCAGGCCGAGTTGAGGAAGTCGAGGGAGGAGGCCGACTACTGGTGCACTGAGTGGAAGAGTCTTGGCACTGAGGCTCAAGAGATGTGTCAAGAGACGTTGGAGATAGTCCTTGATCAAATTTCTCATCTCTGTCCTGGTGTGGACTTTTCTACTATTACCTTGAAGACTCGTTGGGATCCGAAAGGTAAGAGGATCTATGTCCCCGAGGAGCTTATTGGTGACGGTGCTGGGGTTGCAGAGACTCTCCCTGAGGTGGTCCCGGAGCAGCAGCAGGAGCAGGGGAACACGACGGCTGATGTCAGTGGGGAATGCCCCACTTAAAATATGTAATGAATATTTTTCTCGTGTTTTTGGTTGATGCCCTTAGTGGCTGGTTTGACATTCCGCCCTTTGGGCGTTTAATAATTTTTTTTTGTGAATATTGGCTTTTTGGCCACTCTCCCTTTTTCAATAGGATGTTGCTTCATTTGCTTGCTTAAGCTTTGATTTTGTATCTCAGCATTTTATGCTTTTTGTCTAGAGCTCGCTATTTGTTTTGGCACTTTGTCGACTTGTGCTTTTGCATTTTTGGCATTCTGTGATGCCTTTTGCTTTGGGCACTTTTATGACTTGTGCTTTTGCATTTGGGCACTTGGTGATGCCGTGTGCTTTTACTCGTGGTGCACTGTTATAATTGTGCTTTTAAGTTTGCTTGTCGCGATGTTTTTAATTTTGACTATCGATTTACATAACTTGTCTGTTTGCAGCTCAGCACCGGGTGATCAGTCCGGTGAGGTGCTGTGGCGTTTGTTCCGACCACTTTATAGGTTGCCCTTTGGGTTAATTTTAAAGCCTTAATTATGGCTCCCGGGCTCTTCGTTTTCTTTTTGAGACTAAAAGAATGCATAATGGATAATGCTTAAAGAATAAATAACAAGGATTAAGAATGTAGAAAATAAAATACTTCCTTATTAATAACGGCCAAGGTGACCGGAACGCTTACATGCTTCATTAAAACCTCGTCATCCAAAAAACCCTCTTGGGGAAAAAATAAAGATGGGAGGAAAAAGAGTACATGCTGCTACATTCTGTTTACATGTGGTACCTTTTTAGGTTTGTTATGTGCCAAGTTCTTGGCACTTGTGCCCTTTCAACTGTACGGAGCTTGTATGCCCCTTTTCCGAGCACTTCGACCACTTGGTAAGGGCCTTCCCAGTTTGCCCCTGGCTTCCCTTGTGCGGCATTCTTTCCTCCGATGTCAGCCCTTCTTAGTACCAAGTCTCCTTCTTCGAGCTCTCGGCTATTCACCTTCTTGTTGTATCGGACTGCTAAGAGTTCTTTTGCTGCTTGCTGTCTCATTCTGGCCTCTTCTCGGACTTTACAGATTAGATCTACATCGTCTTCCCTATGCAAGTTGTTTTCTTCTGGGCTGTAGCCTGAGACCCGGCCGGTTTCCTCAACTAGCTCCAAAGGGACCATTGCCTCTGTGCCATAAGTAAGTCGGAAGGGGGTTAGCCCCGTTGACGATTGCTTTGTAGTTCTGTACGACTAGAGGACGCTTCCAAGCTCTTCCGCCCAACAGCCTTTCTTGTCGTCGAGCCTCTTCTTTAATCCATTTAGGATTATTTTGTTCATGGCCTCGACTTGTCCATTGGCTTGGGGGTGCTCAACCGAGGAGAATTGTTGATGGATGTGGAAACCTTCTAAAAATTCTTTGAATTTCTTGTCAATAAATTGGGTTCCATTGTCGAAAGTGATGACTCTTGGCACCTCAAATCTAGTGATTATGCTGTTTCAGACGAACTTCCGGCATTGGGCTGCTGTGATTGATGCAAGTGGTTCTGCTTCCACCCTCTTGGTAAAGTAGTAGATAGCTACAATTAGGTACTTGACTTGTCCGGGTCCTTTTGGAAAAGGGCCAAGGAGATCTATTCCCCATTTGTCAAACGGCCAAGGTGAGACAATGGTTGACAGCTTGGTGGCTGGGATCTGCTACACCTTGGCGTGCTCTTGGCATCCTTGACACTTTTTGATGTAATGCCCGACATCTGCTCTCATTTGGGGCCACCATACACCGGCTAGGAGGATTCTCCGCACGGTGTTTTTTACTCCTTGGTGCTGGCCACAGGCTCCTTCATGCACTTCTGCTATGATGGTGGGAACTCATTCTTTTTCGCCACTTCTTTTGTTGTTTGAGGATCCATCTACATGGAGGATCCATGCCAAAGAATCGGGGTTTGGGGCGTTTGCAGTGAGTTCCACAACGAAGTCAGCCATTACTTGCCCTTTTATTTCTATCCTACCTTCATAGCTGATGTGGTATTCTGAGAGCTCTACTGACCAACTCAACATCCTTCATCCCAGATCTGGCTTTTGCAACACTTGTCTTAATGGCTGATCCGTTTTGACAACAATTGGATGGGCTTGAAAATATTGTCTTAGCCTTCTGGCAGTTACTATCAGTGCTAATGCTAGCTTCTCCAACCTTTGCTATTTCAACTCTGCCCCTTGGAGGGTTTTGCTTACGAAGTACACAGGTTGCTGTACTTTATTCTTCTCTTGGACTAGGGCTCCGACGACTGCTTCTTCAGTTGCGGCCAAGTAGACTGTGAGGGGTTCTTCTAGTTCCGGCTTGACTAGGATTGGGGATGCGGATAGGTACTCTTTGAAGCTTTTAAAAGCTTTTTCGCACTCTTCCGTCCACTTAAATTCTACCCCCTTTTTCATTAGCTTGAATAGGGGGGCTGCTTTCATAGCTGAGGCCGCTAGGAACCTAGAAATTGCCGCTAGTCTGCCAGTCAACATCTGTACTTCCTTTAAAGATTCCGGCTGCTTCATGGAGATAATGGCTTGGCACTTTTCCGGGTTAGCCTCAATTCCTCTGTTAGTCAGCATGAAGCCGAGGAATTTTCCGGCTTCCACTGCGAAGGCACACTTTGCCGGATTCAGACGCATTTGGTGTTCCCGTAATTTGCCGAAGACCTTCTCCAAATTGGGAATTAGTTCTTCCTCTACTTTCGCTTTAAGTAGCATGTCATCCACATATACTTCAAGAATGCCTCTGAGTAGCTCTTTGAACACTCTGTCCATGAGCCTTTGGTATGTAGACCCTGCATTCTTCAACCTGAATGGCATTACTTTGTAGTAGAAGCTGCCGATGGGGGTGATAAAAGCTGTCTTTTCAGCGTCTCCGGGGTACATTGGGATCTGATTGTACCCAGAATAAGCATCCATGAATGAGAGGAACTTGTAGCCGGAAGCTTTGTCTACTAATCCATAAATACTTGGGAGTGGGTATGGGTCTTTAGGACATGCCTTGTTCAGGCTGGTGTAGTCGACACACATGCGCCACTTCCCGTTGCTTTTAGGTACCATGACCACATTACTGAGCCATGTGGGGTACTTGATCTCTTTGATGAATCCTGCTTCGAGAAGGCTTTGAACTTGTTTCTTTGTTTCAGTCACCTTTTCCGGGCTCATACGTCGTAGCTTTTGTGCTACTGGCTTGCTACCGTGGATGATGGATAGCTTGTGGCTGGAGAAGTTCGAATCTATTCCGGGCATGTCAGCCGCTGTCCATGCAAAGAGATCGGCATTCGGCTTTAGAAACTGAGTTAGCTTGTTTTTTTGTTCTTCCGGTAGGTTCTTGGCAATCATGGTCACCTGCTCGGAATGTTGTCCTATTTGGACTTGCTGGAGATCGCCTTCCGGCTTTGGCCTTTCATGGACTTTCTTTTCTGGTGGTTCGAGATCTACTAGGAGGCACCCTTTGGCTTCTTCCGGCTTTTCCAGTTTCAAAAGTTGTTGTTTGGAGATGTGCAAAGTGGCATTGTGGCATTTCTCTGCTTCTTGCTTATCTCCGCGAAGTACGCCTACTTTTCCTCCGTCTGTTATGAACTTCATTGTCAATATGGAGGTTGCTACGACTGCTCCTATTCGGTTGAGGGTCGGTCTTCCCATAATCGCATTGTAGGCAGAGTTATGGTTGACAACCAGCCACCTTACTTTTGTGCTTCTTCTATTTGGCGGGTCTCCGATGGTGGCCCATAGTGTCACAAATCCATCCGGAGTTACTCTTTCACCAGAGAAACCGACGAACTCGTCGGAATGGCTCTCCAGATCCTTGTGAATGAGTCCGAGTGCATCAAAGCAACGTCGGAAGAGGATGTCTGCAGAGCTTCCTTGGTCTATGAAAACTCGTCGGATTGTGGCGTCAATGACGTCCATGGAAATCACGAGGGGAGGATTTAGGGTGTCGGTTGTTCTTCCGATCTCTTCTGAAGAGAATGTGATTTCAGGAGGTGGTTTATCGTGCAATACCCTAGGCATGACTTCCATGGCGAGGCATGTGTGCTTGCTCCTTTTGGCCGCCTTCCGGGATGGTGGATTACCTTCATCCGGAAGCCCTCCGGAAATCATCTTGATTTCTCTTCTAACCATGCCATCTTTGCGCTCATCTTTTCCTTCAGTGGACTTTTCCGGGCTGTCTGCCCTTTGTCTCGTCCTTCTATCGTCCCTTCGATCATTGCTCCTTCCGGTGTACTCACGGAACTTTCCCTTCTTCAAACCTTTCTCGAATAACTCGAGGAGGTCACGGCAATCTTCGGTGTCATGACCGTTTTGCTTATGATACTTGCAGTAAGCATTCCGGTCTCCTCTATGATTATTCTTGATTGCTCGTGGTGCGGGGACTCTTTCCACTTGTGATACTTCGTGAAGGAAGGTTGTAAGTGAGACATTCAGTGGATTGTAATAGGATCTACCAGAGCGTTGTTCCCGCCTGCTGCGGTCTTCTCACGGCAGATCCTTCCGACTAGCTTCTTTCTTGTCACGGTCATTTTTTACCGCCGTCTGTCCTTCTTCTTGTTGTAAGTAATCATGAGATCTTTCTTGAATCTCCTCCATAGTTTTGGGTGGCCTCTTGGTAAGGCTTTTATGGAATGGGTATCCTCTCTGAGGCCTTTAACCAACGTCATGAGGGTTGCTTGACATTCGAGTCCTTCAATCTGAGTGCATTCAGAGTTAAAGCGGTCCAAATAGTCTCGTAGGGACTCTTCCGGCTTCTGCACGATTGAGTAGAGGTTCAGGCAGGTCTTTGGGAGCCTTCTCCGAGTGGTGAAGTTTTTCAGAAAACCTCCAGACAGGTTGGAGAAGCTCTTAATGCTTCCGGGTGCTAGGGAGTTGAACCATGTCAGCTCGTCCTTTTTAAAAGTCATGGAAAAAGCTTTGCACTTCGTAGCATCCGAAGCGTTCAGGAGCACCATCCTGTTGTCAAAG
>JASCZI010272725.1:0-11392 GCA_036250425.1 Stylosanthes scabra | reverse complement strand
GTGATGCTTTGGATCACTGCTTCCATCATATGGCTCCATATCCGTCGGATATTTGAATTTCTTAAGGAGCTCTTCCGAGAGGATGGCGAGTGAGAAGGGATGTTTGCTGTTCTCTTTCGCAGGCGGGTTTCCAACCACAATCGACGGTTTCCACGTACGGGAACGCGAGTCACCCACCCCTTCGTCATCATTTGTGTACGTGAGCCTATTGCAGAGTTTTTCTTTCAACTCTTGGTCACGCTTTTCAGCTTCCTCCAACAAAGCTTGCTGCTTTGCAGCCATTGCTTCCGCCCTCCTCATCGCCTCCGTGGCGATCTCTGCTTCCGGAGTTTGTCTCTCGAGGAGCTTTCTCAGGGTAGTTTCCATCTGCTGGATACTCTGGTTTTGGGGAATCACTCCCTTCTCCAGGGTGAATTGGGGGATGGTGTCGTCGGCACCTTCGTTGTTGAGTTGAGCATCCACCGTCTTAGCTCGGAGGTTCAGTTTTCGTCTCACAACTCGATTCTAAAGTCTACGTCCCCACAGACGGCGCCAATGTTAAGCACAGATGTACCAAACAATGATCCAATAGACCTTAGTCGTGAGAGGGAGTATACAATAAGAATGAGAGAGAGAAAGTGTTCCTTCCGAGGGAAAGCACTCGGAAGAGTCCAAGGGCTGGTTCCGAAGAAGGTGGTTGATGTGATGAGAGAAAGCACTAGAATCCCAGAATTAGGATTATGAGAATTCTAGGGCTAATATGGAGGTTAGGGTTAAGAGAATGCGTACCTTGAAGGGGCGTTGCCCCCTGCTTATATAGTATCGGGTGGTTAAGATTCGGATGGGATCTCTTCATGATCCCATCGAATCTTTCCTCTTTTGGTTTGATCCTCAACCTTTTAGCTCAATCTTTGACTTATGGACCAAGTAAGTTGATTATTGATTTGATGGATTGGGCCTTATTGGGCCGATTCGTAACAGATACTATAGTAAGTGACAATTATAAATATAAATTTTTAAAAAAATTAAATTAAATTGTTAAAATAAAATAGCTATGTATATATCACTGTTAAGAAAGAGAAAGAGTGGAAGAAGAAAAAAAGGAGTAAAAAATCAAAGAGAGAAAAGACAAGTGAAGTATTTAGAGTTGGATAGTTTTAAAAATTTTAGTATTGAAACAAGAATATTTTATAATTTGTAATGAATATATATTAAAAGCTACGAGCGGTTGCATTTTTTAATTAATTATTGTTTTAAATAGGTAATAATGACCTTGAAGACAACATTAAAATCTTATAAAATGAAGATGAAGTAAATAGGTTTGCATTGGCAAATAAAAGAACACAAAAATTATTGTTAGCCATTATAAAAAAAATTGTCATATTATAGATTATGCTGACGTGGGATAATAATAAAACTTTTACAATATGAGAATGAACTAGGAGCTACTTAGTCTTTTGTTTTATAAATTATAAATAGATATGAGTATTAATCAAGTTGCATAACATACTACGCATCTTTAACAATCATAGTGATAGTGATTTTTATTTAGGTTGAGTTGAGCAAATTTGATTAGATTTTGTTCATAAAAAGACTTAATATATGCAACCTCAATTATACTTAGATAACTAATAAAAAATTAGTTAAGGGCCAGCCTACAATATGACAAAAAAAACTCAAATTAATTTATAATTACCAGTTTACTCCTTATTTCTAGTAAACTAGAAAAAAAAGGTAAAATTGTAATAGGTAACCAATAAAAAATCAGTCAATAATTTATATTGAATGTTCTATTTCTTTAGATTTTGGATGTTTTGTTTATAGGTTTTGGATGTTCTATTTCTCTTGTTGATTATTGGTTGCTTTAAGTTTTGGATGTTCTATTTCTTTTATTGTAGATGTTCTATAAACAATAGTTATGGATGTTTTATTTTTTGTTGGTTGATTTATTGATTAGAAAAATATTGGTTTACTATACTTTCCCAAAAACAAATAGGAGGTTGGCAGGATACTAGGATTGCAGCCTTTCTTATTTTAGTCAAGGGCATTTTGCCATTTTGGACTACAGAGTAAGTTATATTTAGTCACAAGCTCAAGGAGAATCAATTCATGAATGATTGACTGAATTACAACATGGAAAATCCACACATAGCAATAGTTCCAAGCCCTGGGTTCAGCCATCTTGTCCCAATTCTTGAATTCTCCAAGCGCCTTCTTCATCTCCACCATGAATTTCGTGTCACATGCATCATTCCCTCACTTGGACCACCCCCTCCTTCTTCCCAAACTTACCTTCAAACTCTTCCACCAACCATCAACTTCATTTTCCTCCCACCTATCTCCAAACACCAACTCCCTCAACACCTTCATATCTCCCAACAAATTCAACTCGGTGTTACTCACTCTCTCCCTCACATACACCAAGAATTGAAGTCCTTGTGTTCTAGAACTCGAGTAGTAGCTTTGGTCGTTGATGTTTTCGCTAACCCCGCACTGGATTTTGCTAGAGATCTCAAACTCTTGTCTTATGTATACCTCCCACTATCTGCTATGATTGCTTCATTCTATTTTCATTCAAAAACGCTTGATCAGGTACTTAGTTCCAAGGATATGGATCCACAAGAACCTATAATCCTCCCTGGCTGTGTACCCATTGCTTACAGTGATCTCCCTCAGCCATGTTATGATCTATCAAGCGAAGCTTACAAGGAGTTTCTTATCCGTTCGAGGCGATGTCTTTCGCTCCCGGACGGCGTCTTAGTCAATAGTTTTCTTGAATTGGAAGAAGAAACTGTAAGAGTTTTGAAGGAACAGATCAGAGGGAAGCCCAAGATTTTCCCTGTAGGACCAATTATTCAGAGTATGTCAATTGATCATAAGAATGGGTTGGAGTGTCTTACATGGTTGGATAAGCAAGAACCAAGTTTTGTTTTGTATGTTGCCTTTGGAAGTGGCGGCACTCTTTCTCAAGAGCAATCTGATGAATTAGCATTTGGTTTGGAACTGAGTGGAGTTAAGTTTCTTTGGGTAGTGAGAGCCCCAAGCGATAAAGCTAGTGCTGGTTACTTTGGCGGTGCGGCTGAGGAATCTTTGAGATTCTTACCACATGGGTTTGTGGATAGAACCAAGAACCATGGCTTGGTTGTTCCGTTTTGGGCTCCTCAGATTCAAATACTTACTCATGGATCGGTTGGTGGGTTTTTGTGTCATTGTGGTTGGAATTCAGTTCTTGAAAGTGTTGTGAAGGGTGTTCCTATAGTAGCTTGGCCGCTTTTCGCCGAGCAGAGCTTGAATGCGGTGCTGCTAACTGATGGATTGAAAGTGGCATTGAGGCCCAAAGTTAATGAGAATGGAATAGTGCCGAGGGAAGAAATTGCTAAGGTTGTAAGTGGTTTGATGAGAAGTGCAGAAGGAGCAGATATTAGGAAGAGAATGGAATGCTTGAAGAATGCTGCTTCGAAAGCTTTGGAAGAAGATGGATCATCAAGAATGGCTCTCTCAGAGTTAGCTGCTGATTTGAGAGATCATCCGCATTAGGTAAAAGAAAAATACCCAGTTTCCAGCTTGCTTGTTCTTATTTCACAAGGCACAGTTATACTAGTTAATAGCTCAATGTATTAAGGGCCATCTGTGTTATTAAATTGTAATACTTAAATATAGAAGATTTGAATTAGAGGGGGACTTGTTTCGAGTGCCATATCTTTAACCAAGTGTTCAGGGTTTGATAGCCTTTATGAGGTAAGATGAAGATTTGAAAAACCTTACAGAATGAGATCAATGATGTTTCCCCTCCTATTCAGATAAATTTCTTGTATTCATTTAGAATTTATGGAAAGAATGTGTTGAATACTTATTTTATTATCCTCTACTGAGATTCAAGTAAAATTATACAAGAACAGAAGTTATATCATACAAGAACAGTTATTATCCTCTACTGCCCCCGTCTCTTGTTATGTCAACATCTTTTCTTTTTCTTTTCCATGGTGCAGATTGATCTCTCTCTCTAAATCATACAAGAACAGAAGTTATATTTTAATTGCTTGCTCCAGTGTGTTATATTTGATTTTTCGAGAGAAAATTCTTGGTCTAGTATTATGATCTCATGTATCAATGAAGAATATATGGTTAACAATATTATATGAACACTTGAGTAGAGAGACTATGGCAATTTGAGTGGTTTAATTAGATGTTAAAATTTAAATAAGGATACTTTGATAAATAATCAATCCAGAATTTTAGGTTTCTTAACTAAAGTAACAAATAAAAACTAGAGGTAGAGCAAGGCATGGAGGCAGTTGCATTTCATTTGGTGCTTTTGACAGCAAAAGTTAAAAACTATTTATGTTTTGGAAAAGTTCTTAGAAGGCTTTCATCTGCTTTAAAATATTCACATGAGCTTCTTGACAGCTAGGGCTGTTAATGAATGTGAATTACCTAAAAGAAAACTTCAGGTCCTCAGGATGTTCTCAATAGTTTATGATCGCTTTAAAAAATAAAACAATTTGTTAGTTAACTGTACTATTTGACCATTATTTTATCAGCTTTTAATAAAACTTTTCAACATTGATGTATGTGTAGATTTTTACAGGGTGGTTAGCAGCAAAGGCCAAATCATTCCAGATGAGGCCTAAAAAAGGCCTAATAATGCAATGGTTGACAGAATTAGGCAAGAAAGCTTAGATTTGAGTGACTAAGGGATAAGTTTTGTTGGGAAAGAACTTGCTTGTAACGTATCATCTCTAATGAAATCTTATGAAGTCTTAGAATTGCTTTAGAATTGGGTTGTATCTTGCAGAAACAAACTCAGAACAGTTTGCATAGAAAAATAATGTAACTTTAGCTTGCCATGATGAATTTGAATGATAGCAATCGGATTGTAAACCTAACAAACTAAGGAGTGAACCTATATAGTAAAGGTAGTAGGAAAGAACCAATGTAATTGCTGTCAACCTTACATAAAACCAGTCACATATGGATGACAGGATGATCATGGATCGAGAGGAGTTAAACCCCACTTTAGTATCTGAGATTAGCGGGTTGCACCAAATTAATCTCCGACTTTCGAATTGCACTAATATGATCCCTAATTTTACATTAAAGGTAGTAAGAACATCCGGTTGTCAAGTATCTGTGTGCTTTGTTTTTTACTACCTTTAATGTGGTCCCAAATATGTTTCATTATTGAAATTTTATTTGATTTCAAATAAACCAAGCAACACTTACTAATAAGTGAGTTGCTTCATTCACCCTTACAAAAAATATAAAAATTTCATAAAGAAAAATAGTAAAGAATAATTCTACTCAGCTATACTCAACTAAACAACTACATAGCACAATATGGACTCTCAAAATTTTGCAACCACCCATGAAAGCAAGAAAAATCATAGAAGCCTGATCATCAATTCATAATGGTGAACATTGGTTTCATGACTTGGTGTCATTGGTCAGAGGGTTTGGTAGTTTTATAGCTTACACCAGTTTGATCACTATCAGTAAGTACATCAAATTCTCCAGTAATAAATGATTGATCTGTCTTCAAAATAGTGCGTCTAAGTTCTACATATCCACAGTACCCAACTCCATATACTTTGGCATCTTTTCTGAATGAAGATACAGCCACTTTAACTCCTTCCCCTGCAAAGGTTCAGTTCAACAATAATTCAGCTTGATGGGTAAATTCTCATGAACAAGGCAGGGTCATGATCTTTCTTGCTTTATTTCAAATGAAATAAAATTTTCAAATACTGCGAAAATAATTATTAATATTTAGGAAAGTATTTTGACAAGAAACAAACTTTATCAGTGGCAAAATAAAGATTAACTCTAAATTAATCCCTATCAAATGAAACAAAAAATGTCAAACTTATCCTGAGGACTAAAGATTAATGTTACTCTAAAACTAATGTGTCCATTAAAAAAATTAAAACAGAACCAACCAAACAAACCAGTTGTTCCATAATCTTTAGAAATTATTTTGGGAGTCTTTGAGTTTTAAATTTTTTCTTTCTTTTCGTTTTTTTATTTATTATTATCTAGGCGAATTTGTCATACTCCAACAACAGCCAAAAAGCGCTATCCTACTAGTGCAGTCGGTTATATGGATCAAAGTATCAAATGACACCAATGAGCCCTATCATGTATTATGAGTAAACCTACTAATCAGAACAAATCTCTCTTAATGTAAACTATATGGACAAGGAAATATGTATTTTTTTTTACCATGTGTAACAAACAACAAATTCTCAGCAGGATATTTATCTGCAAGCTCCTTAAATATGCGCTGATATCTGTCCCGTGATTGCTGAAACGACTCTTCCCATTGAGGCAGCTTAAAAAAAGAAAAATAAATAAAGGGAAATGTTTAAGTTACATCAACCCCAATAATGATTGCAGGCATGGGAAATTTACCTCTTTGTCCACCCTTTCTGCGTTACTACCCGGTGTTCCTATTGGGAACATGGCTTCAAGCTTTGATAAATTAAAACCCCAATTTCCATCTTTCGGGGCAACATTGTTACGAAACGCCACCTTGTTCATTATTTCACACAACCCATATTCAACAGATACCTGCAATTGTTGATGTAAGGGAGAAGGAATTATTAATTTTGTAGCTAATTTATCTGTAGCAGATCATCATAGAGGCTAAAGAGACGTAGAACGGTAGAAGCAGCTAACTGTAATAGAGGTAGTTTAGATGACTCAGCAGTGTAACTAACTTGGGGAACTAGTTTGTTAGATCTTGATCCAGCTGGCACAGTTAGTTGGGGTTGTTAATCGGATTAGAGTTTAGATTAGTTAACTAAACTATAGATGTGAGTACGTTATATAAGCATCTAAGTGTAACTTCATCAATTGATTCATTCTCAGTTTCATTTTTCATTTTCTGATTCTCATGTAACTCTCTGAACTCTCTTCTCTCTTTGCACTCTGCAAACTCTGGTTTTCGTGGTCCCATTTATGTTCTCTTATGTTTCATTTTCATGCTATCTGGTTACGCTATCCAGACACTAACAAACAATCTAAAAATCTCAAACTACCCGCTAAATTCTTTTCTCCTCCCTAACGCTCCATTTCATGGTTACCATTCATCACCAATTATGTTGAATTTAAATGGCGTACACTTAATTTTTCAGTAAGTTAAATTTTATGCTCCCACGGAAGGATAAATTAAAAAGAGAAAAGAATGAACGATCTCTGACCTTGACATCCGAAGGAAAGATCAAAACGGAGTCCCCGTTGACGTCGCCGGAGAGA
This sequence comes from Stylosanthes scabra, assembly GCA_036250425.1. Taxonomy (NCBI): domain Eukaryota; kingdom Viridiplantae; phylum Streptophyta; class Magnoliopsida; order Fabales; family Fabaceae; genus Stylosanthes; species Stylosanthes scabra. The sequence continues at coordinate 4,159 of JASCZI010272725.1, read as the reverse complement.
GCAGCGATGACTTGGGAGGCTGTCTGTATGCAGCGGAGGAAAGGGGATACAAAGATCCTGTGAATGGGATACCCGAGGCTCTGCCTGAGATGCCGACCCGCTTGGAATGCCCGAACCCGACCCGCTTCGACTAGCGGTGGGTCCCAGGGACGCTCTGCCGTTGATGCCCAGAGTGGATCGAAGTTGTCGAGGCGGTCAGCGTGCCTCATTACGACGACGTTCTGGTATGAAACGGCAGTCTGATTTGCGTTTTGCGTTGATTCCATTGTGTGTGTAGAAGCTGAAGAAAGAGAAGAGATATATGGTTGTGTTGGGGAATGAGAGAAGTCGTGAAATGAAAAAACTGAGAGCAGAAAATAGGAAATGCAGAGAAAGCTGTGTCTTTTCATGTTCTTGACTGAGACGGTGACCGTTGAGGGTGGTGGTAAACTGGTAATTGTAAGTTGTTGGAGTGGAAACTGTGATGGCAATTTCATGTGAATTTTAAAGTGTGCGTCATTTATAAAGGGGAATCTGCCGGGGGACAGTGTATTGCACATTTGCTGATTTGCACGTTATTACTTTTTTTTCTTTATTTTAAAGTGTGTGTAATTTAAAGGTTAAATTGTACTTTCACTTAATTTTAATTTCGTCCTTATAATTTTTTCTTTCCAATTAAATTCATATGTTATATTAGATTTTATAATTAAATTCTTATGGTAATAAGAAAATTAAACATAATATAATAATCTATTAGAATTAATTTACATTAATTTTTTTTATGATGTATGAGGGTATATTAGTATATTCATTTTATCTAATAAAACATTTCTTTATATTTAACATTTTGTTTTTGTTGTAATATATATTTTTAGTGTTCGTTTTTATTATAATAAGAACTTAACTACAAATTTTAATATGTTGCAAGAACTTAATTTTTTTAAAAAAATGAGTAATAAAATCTATTTTTTAATGGAAATAATCCGAAATCATAATTCATTCTTTTATTCTTTTATTGTTCTCCTAATATTTAAATAAAGAAAAAATTGGATTTTTATACTTTTAAATATAATATATTTAACACTTTGACTTTTTTTAAATATTTAAAACATTTTAAAAAATAAATTAAAATTATTTATTACTAATAACTTTTCATTTTTATATGAGAAGAAATTAATCACTTTTCATTTAAAAATTCATCGTCATTATCAATTTAAAGACTTCTGGATTTGCTACAAGTTGCAAGAAGGTAAATACAACTAAAAAAATAACCACACAATTTTTCTTTCTTTTTTTACTGACAGCTAAACAAATACTACCTTAATTAACATTTTTTTAATTGAATTAAAAAAATTAGTATAAAAATGTGCAATTGTTAGTTATTTTCCATTATTTAGCTAGAAAATTAGTATTTTCTCATTTTAATTATTCATTTTCCACGAGTTTTCTAACGTTGTTTTTATTTATTTATTTATTTAAACATTGATGAATTTTGTTTTGTTCTTTTGCAGTGTTCACGCGTAATTTCCTTGTATTATTATTTTTTGGCTAATTTTCTTGTATTTAAGTCTAATATAATACTATAGTGATATTTTAGGCCTTAGGGTGACAGGTTACGTTTACAAATTAAATATGACTAGTCTGCATATAAATTGATGAACTCATGACTTTAGCTTGATTAAGGAATAACAATAATTAATCACAATAATAAACCTATAAGTGTATTCAGTGTTGCTGCTTTTTGGTTGAATATTTCCAATGTATGAGTAAACTAAGTGATAAAAAGGAAAAAAAAAATAATTAAAATTCAACACAACCTGCTGTGGACAATTTGCTAGCGCCAATCACTTTATGCCCCTGAAACAAAAATAAAAGAAAGTTCTTTTAAGGAGATAGAAGAGAATATATTATTAGTGAGACCATGGAAACAATCACACGAAGAGTTAGGAAGAGAAACAAAATGAAAATAACAATAATGATTAAAAAAAAAAAGAAGAAAAATTGTGAATTCCAGACACACACCTGGTAGCTTTCTTGGAGAAAGGGAAGTAGCTTACACCTTACATGAACAGAGCAAAAGCGAAACAACCGAAGCATGACAATAAACAAAAAAAGAAGCTGAAACAGAGTGCAAAGATGAGAATGAGGAAAGAGATTCTTTGGTTGTGAAGCTAAAATGGCCAAGATTGGAGTTGACAACGGTGTTGAAAATTTGAAAGAGTTGCAAATTTGGTTGAAGTGAAATTGCCGAGAAAATAGTGCAAAGCCCACGCTATCATCGTTTTCCTTTCCTTTTGGGATAGTTGGTCTTAAAAGAGTTTACGTTGAACCAAAAACACTTCATTGACTTTGACGGGTGACTTGCGCGTATATGCCACCTTGGTAAATTTTTGAAAACTAAATAAAAAATATTCTTTAATTTCCAAAAAAGAAAAGGGAGGGTCTACGAACTACGACATAGATAAGAAAAAACATATATGCATATAGATTGTGGTATGTGCCAATTGAAACAAAACACATGGCATGGACATTTTCGAATGCTTGTGATGATGTGACGGCTGAGACAGTGGGTGTCGCAAATGTGTTAAGTATTTGGGTCAGAAAATTGTTAGGGTTGCATTTGAAAGAGAGACTGAGAGACTATAATTAGGAAATAGGAATTGACTTAAGTTTATTATTGTGTTTGGTTTAAAATTTATTAAAAAATAAATATTGGAAGGTACAGATTAAATTAAGTTAATGGAAGAGTGACAAAGGCTAATATTAGAAATTTTAATGTTGAGTGAGAATATTTGAGTAAAACAACATTATTAAAGTTCAGTCCCAGTTTTCAGCCATAGTCCCTTCTAACTAAATGTATTGAAAATACTGAAATTTTGGAGACTAAGACTGAAATTTTAGTTTCAGTTCTTGTCTAACAAACACAATACTGAATCTCAATCTCTGAAGATAATTAGGTTGTTGGATCTTGGATTTGTTGTTGGGCCTTGGATTTTATGAAATAGTAGTGAAATAGTAGTGAGGAGGTTTGTTTCAGGTTTTTTCTTTGGGAGTTTAGTGTGTGTAGGATTTGCAATGTTAGGTTGGAAAAATGGACTCGAAAAAGAAAAAAATATATTGAATAATGAAAGATGATAAAAAAAATTAAGTGTTAACAACGAATCAATTCAAGAAACACTCGAAATTCTCTCTGTACACTTTTGAAAGTTTTGTGCTCCATGGCGGATACCACCGTCGAAGAGGCTGGCCAACTTCAACGCAGCAAGAAAAAGATACGTAACAATGATGGAGACTTCAGAGGCGAGACGTCTAGAGTGCCCAGGGAGGAGGAGTGGATGTTGGCAGTACCGCCTTCATGGAAGCAAATGGGAAAAGGAAGACCTACGCTGACCTCGTTATGCATGGCTCCACAGAGCATGTATTTGAAGACTTTGAGGACGAGAGCGAGGAGGGTAAAGCTATGGATACCACTGATATGTCCAGTTCCAGAGAGAAGTGCTAAAAAGCTGCAAGAAGGAGGAACTGTCGGTTCCCAGCATCATGGCAAAGCGTCTTCAGAACAGGAAGATTAGCAACAGGGTCAATAAGGATGGTGGGGGTTCGTGTATGCATGTGTGCATGGGGTGAGACATGGGGGGGGGGGGTTGCGTTGGGAGGGTGTCAAGGGTCACGCCTAGGCGTGGGGGTGATGTTGGATTTGGCTTGGACGTGGATGGTTGGGGGAGTGAAGGCAAGAGTCACGCTTAGGCGTGGCCTAAGCGTGAGGGAGGGGAGGTCTTGGGCTATGGGTGGGGGTTAAAGGGGTGGTAGCTCGAAAACCTTTTCTATCTTTTAAACAAAAGAGCTATTCTGGCAAGTGCACCAGATCAAGTAGTATCACTCAGTGAGTGGGTATCGTTCCCACGAGGAATGTATGGATCAAACAAAATTTCAATTGATTCTTTAAGTAGATCTAAATATAATAAATCTGAGATGAATCCATTATAACAAATACAACAGTTATTATGCAACTTTAAGCAAATCACTTTATCAATTATTAAGAACTAAAAAGGGTAATATCAAATAAGATCACACGATTAAGGGATTGGAGGTAATCATCAACTAATATCATAAACCATGACTTCACCATTCAAATGCTACACTTATCATCAAATCAATCATGAATCCTAATATAACCAAG
>JASCZI010272724.1:0-24955 GCA_036250425.1 Stylosanthes scabra | reverse complement strand
GCGTGCAAAGGACGGATTTTGAATGAAAAAAAAAACGGATTTTGGATAAAAAAGAAACGGATTTTGAATGAAAAAGAAACGGATTTTGAATTAAAAAAATGAATTTAATTTTCACAAAAATTGAAATGGATTTTCATGAAAAAAGAAACGGATTTTGAATGAAAAAAGAAACGGATTTTGGATGAAAAGAGAAACGGATTTTTAATGAAAAAAGAAACGGATTTTAAATGAAAAGAGAAACGGATTTTTAATGAAAACAGAAATGGATCTTGAATTAAAAAATGAATTTGATTTTCACAAAAATTGAATTGGATTTTCATGAAAACAGAAACGGATTTTGAATGAAAACAGAAACGGATTTTTAATGAAGATATAAACGAATTTTGAATTATTGGAAGTTACCACTCAAATGTATTCAAATGTACTCCATCTTCCTGTGTTACACCTCTTTCTCGTCTTCCTCCTCGCCGTCCCTATTGTCGCTGCTATCTTCTTCTCTATTATCGGCGTCTTCTTCTTTTCTGTTGTCATCGTCACCATGCTGCCGCTATCGCCGTCATCGCCACTGTCATTGGCGTCGTCGCTGTTGCCGTTGTCGTCGCTGATGTCGCTGTCGTCGCTGCTGTCATCGTCGCCTTCATCGTTGTTGTCTTGTAGAAGAAAAAAAAGCGCTAATTAGAAAGGGAGACAGGCGCGTGGAGAAAAGAAACTTGGTTGGACTTGGTTGGTTAAAATGTTTGGTTGTGTATAATTATTGTATTCTAAATTATAGAAGAGCAGATTTAAGTCAAGTTTTCATAACCATTTGCATCAAAGTAAGTGCAAAATAACAAAGCAAGTGCAACATATCAATAATCAACCACTCATGAGTTTTTACATGTACATATTCAACCAATATAATAAAGTAAGTACAAACCTGAAAGATATTCTTGTATGCATCATATTTGTAAGGATCTTTTGAAACTAGAGGCCATTTCTCATAACTTATGAGGAAGTTCTTGAAATTTCCAGCAACTAATCCCAAAAAATATCCTAAAAGGCCAGCAGCTTCACCAATTAGTTGGACATATTAAAATGAAATACCCTTCTTTACAGGTTTCATATTAAAATTAAAATGCAAAATATTATTACCATGTTTAATCAAAGAAATCACAGCTGCTAAATGACGATATATACGCATCATCAACCATTTCCATCGAAGTGAATGTCTACATAGACAACTCATAAAATGACTTCTACAACCAATGAAGTGATGAACATACATGTTAGATTCGCCAATCTCTGCAAAATTGAACATTGTAAATTGTCAAAAAGATAAATAAATAAAAGAACAGCCCATGCAAAATCAATAGTAAAAATGACAACTGAGATCTGAACAATTATGCCTTTTATGCACAGTTGAGAGGAAGTGTTAATTCTCACTTTATGGCAAATATTCAAAATCCATACTTCACATGCATTTTCGCTAGTATAGAGAAAAAGCTTTTTTCCCAACCTCAAAACAAATAATAAAATAAAAGTAAAACTTTTGTTGTCATTTTCATTACGGAACAAAAAATCCAACATACATACTTCACAAGACATGCTTCTGCCTTTTCGATGGAAAAAAATTTGTTCAATTTAATTAATATAATATCAAATGCTTAAGACTACTAAATACTAATAATCTAATACAAAGAAATAAAACACACAGACTAGATTAAGTTATTTGGCTTATGAGTTATGACTACACTATTTAACAATAATAGAAACATCCATCAAACACAATATAACAACAATGCGGCAAAATTGTAACTAGTTAAATCAGCCACATTTAAAAGTAATCTACAACATGAAGAACAGCACGAAAATTACTAGCAATGCAAAAATGTCATTGTCAACTAATTCATGCCTTCAATTTTCATGATTGTATTGTCTAATGAAGTTAAATGTTGGAGAATGTGTTGTATATTATGAAACTTTAAAGACTAAAGTGTCTTAGTCTGATTTTAAAAACCACAGGGTTTAATTTGGGTAATTAGTTTAAATAATATATAGCGTTGCTAATCTTTCACGGAGGACTAATCTATCGCGGATCTGGAGCTTCATTTGAGGGTCTGCCGCTAACCAATGGATTACTGCATACACAAGGCGGGATTAAAACCACTGACACTTCCTTAAAGAGACTTAGTGAATTGACCACTAGATTAACCCAAGGTAACAAAACTGCTGCTTGCATGGCATGCTTTTGTCCAAGTTAAGGCTGTGCTTTTCCAGACCCAAAAAAAAAAAAAAAAAAAACAAAAACAGGGCTTTTGCACAGGCACATGACCAATAGAATTCACTGATGTTTTGTTATAAGTCACAACTTACTAATCTAGAAAAGGAAGAAATAATAAGAACTGACAATATCACAAAAGCAATAGTCATAGTAAAGTAGTAAAAGCAGATAAAATAAGAAAAGCTGAAATGTTCTGATTACAAGGGCAGCATTAGTGATACAGAATTACTTCTTCAGAAATGAATTAGGTTAAGTATACCATCATGCAATTTTTCATATCTTCCCCATTAAAATAAAATCACATAAGAAACCATGTATTTGCAAGAGTATAATAAGAACTTGAGGAATGGTAGTATGGTCCCTGAGATTGAGAAATGTGAGGCCACCATGGACCCTGTGAAGGGAAACCCACCCGCAAAGCTGGACATTTTTCCCAAAGGAAAGTTGGCATTGGAAGAGAGTGCTTCAAAAGCCGAAGGAGATGGTTGCACTGAATGGGATGTTGAAGATAATAACGTAAACAAAAGATTCAAGAATGACGAAGAGGAAACATAAGATTGAAAGTTTCTTCTTCTTTTTGGTAGGGTGGTGGTGTCTGAGTCAACAATTCATTTAAAATAGTAACCAGTGTAACTAGTATCAATGAATATTGAGACATAAACAACAAGAACAGAACAGAATGTCGTGATACCACTTCCTCCAAAAGATTAAACTAATAGGAAGAGACGCATAAACGATTATAACACGCCCTTCCCGTAATACTTCTTTGCTTGGGTTTGCGTATTTTTTTCATAAGCTTTCTGTCTTTTTTTATTTTTCTCTTTATTTGCGTAAAAATTATTTCTTTTAGGGGTCCAACACGGATCTAATTCTGTACCTTTATGCTATGATGCTCTAATACCATGTCAAGATATCAATCCTTGCAAAAGCTTAAGCCGATGCGAGGAGGTTTTAAACCAAAATCATTGGGTTCAAGACATACTGCAAACAATCAATACTCCTTATCCAACCAAACAATATTTTTCAAAGATTCCAAACATAGTTTCAAAACAAAGTCAAAGAATGCAGGAAATGGCAGAAAGATTACTCAAACTAACAAAGATATGAATTTGAACATACCGAAGGATCAAGAACACCGAGATTTGAGGCGAATGTCCCTCCTCAACGACCCTCACATTCACTTGGCTTTGACTTTCCTCTCTATGATTTGCAAGAACTAAAGAGAAGCAGCGCAAAATCATTTGGGTTCAGCCATTCAGGACATACAACAAACATATAATAGGCAAAACTAAACGAAACCAATTTACAAAGATTCCAGAAATGATAGAGTCAAAGAAGCAAGCAAATGGTAGAAAGGATACTCAGAAACCAAGAAATTTGAACGCAGCGAAGGAGCAAAACCTCCAATGTCCCTCCTCCGCTCTCACCTTCCACAACGCAGCCCGCAGCCGGCAGCTCTGATACAGGGAAGGAGGGCTCAGGAGTCAGGGCTGTATTGATGAAAAACAAAATGTGAAGAACGAGGAAGCCCAAGATATGGATCTTGTTGGGTTTGTAGGACCCATATCTGAGACTTAGTGTTAGCGTGTGTTTTAACTTTGAAAGTACTAATATCTTTTAAGCCTAATACTAAAATACTAATAGGTTTTTGGTCAATAAGCCTAATACTAATATTTGTGTTGAAAGTACGTCCAGTATTAAACTAGACTGGAACTTAAGCCCAGAAAGCAACGTCAGCGTGAAATTTAAGCCCAATTCCCTTTTTCTTCTCAAACTTTAGCTTTTAATCATTTTCTTTTGAGGTGGGTTGGCCTTCCAACCCATTCCCAAAGTCCAAAAAAATCATTTTTTAAAACATGTCCCAAAAATATCCTTTCTAGCATACTAAAAAAAATTATTTTTTTAAAGATTTAGCTAGTTTAATTTTTTATTAAATTATTGAATGAGTTTATAGCAATATTAATAGTCTAAAAAATAAATAAAAAAACATAACACACCCTCTAAACATCAGCTAAATAATCATTTATTAAAATAATCAAAATATAACGTAGTAAATAATTATTTAATATGATGATTACATATATGAAAAATGAAATTGACTAAACTAAAATATGAGGGTTAAAATAAAGAGAAAAGCTAAAGCCCACTTTATTTAATATCTACGAGCAATTTTAGTCGGTAAATACATTTTGTTAATATATTTAGACTTTTTTTTAGTTTGTAAAAAAATATGGAATCCATATTATTTCTTCTTGTTAGCTTGTACTTTCTTGCATGAGAATGGTCAACTTTTTTTATATCAACAAATAAAAATGATAGGTACTCACATATATATTTAACTCATGCATAAGATACAGAGTGAAGTGTTGTGATGCTCTTTACAAAAATAAAATATAAAGAGATGAGAAACCCCAAATATATTATTTTTATTTCTTCTCTTTGTATTTTTTAACACTTCATTCTGTATGGTGTTCACCTATATACTGTTTGACTAATTAAAAGAAATAAATTGAAGCATTGTTATAAAATAAATAAGGCCAGCAGTGAAGCAAGCTTAGGCAACACAGCAGAAGAAGGAAGAAACAAACAAATTAAATTATGATGAGGGGACCATAGAAAGCTTCATGTGATAAATTAGTTAATTAAAAGAAAGAATACAAGTGATATGTGACTCTTTCCCGTGAACCACTAATATGGAGCTGGTAGCTAATGAGGAAAATAATAGAAAAGGTGCGTGCTTCTGTTTATAGTTCTTTTATTTTTTTATGGCTAAGTCTTTTGTCGCACTTTGAATAGATACCTACCTGCTTCTGCTTCTAATCTTTTCACTCCTTCACGGGTTGCATCTGTGATCTAAGTCCAAATAATGCACATTCAGACCAGCCAAACAATTCCCCAAACCTTTTCTGCTGCTGTCAATTTCATCCCTGTTTTTGGTGGCTCGTCATTTTGCATTATATTATCATATGGGAGGGGGACTTCTGATAGCGGCTAATGTGGTTGGAACCCTTTTGAGAACCATCCTCCAATCCTCTTATTCAAATTGATGATGTGTTCTTCTTTAATCCATTGCTTACAAATTCTATCCAATTAATTAACAATTCTAGTCTTGTGAAACATACATAATGCCTGTACAATATCCTTCTGGAATAAATTCATAATAATAGTAATTATGAATATTTTATATATATATAAAAGGAAAAAGTGTGATTTTTATTCTTGAAATTTGAGAAAAAAATTTAAAAAATTGCTAATGTTTAATTTGATTCAATTTTATTTCTAATAACATTTTTAAATAGTTTTAAATTTACTATTACCATAAACAATTTTATAGACAATATATAATCAATATTTTTTTAAAATTTTATTTTTTTTATATATCATTCACCACTATCAACACTTATTTGATTAGTTTTTATAAAAAAGAAAAAAAATAAAAATACCCCTTATCTTATTTTAATAGGCAAAATTACCATTCACCTTTGAGAAATACATGGAAGCCCTCAACTTTTGAAAAATCTAGACAACCATGTCCCCGTGGAGCTGACTCACGTGATCGTAATTTGGGAGACTGGTGTGGATGTAAATGGGGCTTCGTCACGCCTCCAGCTTGGACACCTCACTCTCAGTTTATAAATGGATGTTCCAAAACGATGTCTTTTGTGCATTTCTATCTTTGAAATAACCTATTAAATTAGGGTTTCGTTAATCCCCAATCCAATTTGAGGGTTGATAAACCCAAAACTGAACAATAATGGAGAGTGACGGAGGTTCCTCAGGCTCTAGACATAGTGTTGGCGATGGGAGATTGGAGAGGTCATCGTCAACGCAGGGTGTCTTCATTACGCTCACATTGGTTAGCTCCACAAGGGTATGATTGTCCAAATTTTTTAAAAGTTGTGGGCTTCTATGTATTTCTCAAAAGTTGAGGGTAATTTTGTCTCTTTAAAAAAAAACTTAGGGACGTTTTTATCTTTTTCCTTATAAAAAATTACAACGATGCCATAGACGTTGAGGTAAGGGGAAGAAGAAATGATGATGGTGACACGCGAAAATAGCTTTGAAAGGAAGAATAATTTAAAGAAAAAAAAAACATGATTTTCCGATGATAAAAATGAAGATAGATAGTATTTTAAGTGTAAAGTTGGAAAGTATATTGTTAATTATATATTGACCGTTAAATATTTGACGATAATTAATAAAAATAAAATTTGCTTTTGTGTCTAGTAAAAATAGAGTTAAAATTAATTAAAAATATTATGAATAAAATTAAATCAAATTAAATTATTTTTAAGACTTTAAATAATTTTTAGGAAAAAAAACTTTACCTTGTATAAAATTATAAAGATTAAATTAAGTAATATGACTCTAAAGAAAAAACTAAGAAGCCAATACATTATGACTAACAGAAAACCAACATATAATTATGAATGATAATTCATATAAAGTTTGAATAATAATTTAATATTAAATATATAAATTAAAAATGATATCTCATATAAATTTTAAATGATAATTTAATTATTAAGTCCTGTTGGTTCCATAATATTATTCAACTCTAAAATTATTGAGCGATGAGCGATCATAGCTAACCCAATAATGGGCATGCTAACATATATTTATGTACGCATATATTAGTGTATCTGACCGTACCATTACACATGATTTATCTTTTTCCTATTTTCTTTAGTTTTTATAAATGATTGTTTGACGTGACAAACGACTCTAAAATAATTCAGATCTTCCTGCTACATCAACGAGGTGTTTCTTAGAAACTGTCGTTAGGATATCAAAATTAGTGTATTATCAGATAAAAGCAAAGTTTTAAATGGTAGTAGGTGTCAAATAATAATAAGAAAGAGTGGAATTCTATATCAGTGTATAATTTTATGAGTACAGATAACAATTATTGAATTAACTGAAATATAAAAAACTAAAAAAACAAAGCATATAGCCAAAAAACCATGCTGGTGTTATGGTGTGTATCTTTACGGCTTATATGGCTGAATAGATTGTGAAACTGTACCTAACACAAGCACGGTCCATTTATCTTACAAAAAAGTGCATTCACATTCACAGAACGTGCCCACTCAACCAAGCTGAAACGTTTTAAAATTCAAGTATACCGCTACACTCGAATACTTTAATATTTAATTAACTAAAATAGTAAAATGTAATAATGAAAGAGAAAACCGAACAGACAGCATCTTCATTGTTTATTATTATCATAATAAAATAAAAGCAAAGTTGCATTATTATCAATTTCATCCCACTAAAATGATTGTCGTGGGGTACCGGTACAGCATAATTTATTCGCATCTGTGTAATTTTCTAAAGTTAAAGGGTTACACTAGCTAGTTGGAATCCATGATATTTTAATTTTACTGAGTTAATCAGGATTCAAGTGCAAAGTGCGATGTGAATCTTGTATGCTTTGAAGTTCGGCCCAGTTTTAAATCCTAGGTTAGGCAAACATGTGTGTGTGTATATGTAGATGTAGATGTAACTGAGTTGTTAGATTACTATAACATAATCATACTACTTTTGCCCCCAAAATCCAATTTGTGTTTCCAACCTTATTATTACGTATTACGGCAATGGATTATTATTAGAATCAGAATTAGATTAGATTCTCGCTTTATAGGTTGATTAGATTGCTGTGCTCATAAAATAAATTTAAAAAAAGTTGTGTTTAAAGGTAGCCTGTCTTATTCATATCAACATCCGTTGCATTTTTAATTTTAGTTAGGAAAGTAAAAGAGGGATAAAAAAGAACAAGAAACATAGATTATATGTGTGCAAACGCCATAATTGAAGGGGAAAAGGGAAGTATTGGTGCATGGGAACATAATCAAGAAGATTAATCATATCATCATGGCCTGCAGTGTAGTTCTATAAATAAAAAAGTTAGTGGAATCTGCGTGATGAAGATTGTTGTGGTGTGGACCCTCCAGATAGAGATCAGGATCATTTGCGTATTCAATCATGTCAATTCCATTGCAAGATTGAAGGAGAAATCTCTCTGAAAATTAAATTCGATTCAAGATAAAGATCTCACAAAGGCATTATGTGCGTGGTTGCAAGTTGCAATGATTCATCTGAATTTGAATGCATTAATAACTTGCAAGCAATACAATTCATTCATTCAACATACAAATTAAATTGCGTGTAAACATCATTGTTATAGCGAATTGGAATAAAAATGTAAATCAATCATATTCATAGACATAGGCCTGAATATATTTCATCCGATGGCCACATCACATAGTTCCTTTCACATGGGATGAAAACATTTTAAACCTGTAAAGTTAGACTATTCACACTCGTAGTCATCTCATCATTCTTATCTTCATCATTACTACTTAAGCTGGTTGGTGTTATTATCTCACTCCCTTTTTTTTCATTTCTTATAATAACTCTCAATTTTAGATTCTTTATAATTAAGCAATATAAATAAAAAAGAAAATAGTAAAAAAATAGAGGAGTAAAAACTTTACTTTACTTGCTCTTAAACCTTTAGTTACCACAATATTAAAAAGTAAAAACCAGCCAAACTAAAAGAGCAAAATTACAGCAAGACCGAAATTTACATAGGGAAGGATTCACATATTTTCCTTTTTTTTTTTTTTTAACTCTCTTTCGCACACTACACTTTTTGACTCGCACAGTAAAACCTATATTTTTTTTTTCAAAGTGAACAAAACGGTTGAAATCGGAGTCCGGAAATTACGGCGCTCCCTTGTTAGCGTAGCCATTGACGAGAGCCAAAGCGTTGCTCGTGAACTGCTTCACCTTCGTGACGCGGTCGCACACCTCCGCCTTCACCGGACAGTCCGCCACATCCTGGAATCCGTCCGTACATGTCTCTTCGTCGGTGAGTGCCGCGCTCATCCACGTCTGCACGTTGCTCATCTGGAACAGGAACGACTCCGCGCCGGTTCCGGCGGCTCCAATTTGCCGCATCTGCTTCAGCGAGCCGCGGATTTCGTCGACGGCGTCATCGAGATTCGTGAAACAGTCATGGAGCGCGGAGGTTGCGCGCGTGTCGACGGTGTAATCGGCGTCGCGAGTGAGGTTGGAGACGTAGGAGGCGGTGCGGTGGACCTTGGAGAGTGTGACGGCGATGGCGACGCGCGCAAGCTGGCCGGGATCCTGCTGGACCGCATTGGCGTAGCGAGAGAGGGAGGTGTAGCAGACGTCCGGGTAGAGAGTGCCGTTGCAGCTGGTTCGGATGAAGGTGGCATCGCCGTCGTCGACTGCGGGTGCGGCGGGAGATTCGATGTCGTAAACGGCGAAGACCTTGGGATGTAGATTGGAGAATGTGGTTGTGAAGAAGAGGAGGGAGAGGAGGAAGAGAAGGTGAGGGCGTTGAGTTCTCATGGTTTTGCTTGTGCTTTCACTTTCTCTTTGGTTCTGTTAAGAGTTTGTTTGTGTAGTGGGGGAGAGAGTGTGAGAGGCGGGTTTTTGTAGGCATTAGTTTAGCTGGAATTACCTCGTGGCCAATGTATTATGTTTTAATAACGAAAATGCCATCACTCCATCGCCATCTCTCTTTTTTGTTTTTTAATTTAAATTTTATTATTTTGAGGGAGGGAAGGGGAAATGAAGAATGGGGGATGGGGGTCGGAACCCGGAACTCGGAACTCAGACGCTCTAGCAAAAGCAAATATTTATATATTTATTTATCATTTTCAAGTATCTAATTGTTTTTATTTTAATAAAAAATGCTTTAACAAATATATTATCCAAATAAAAATACCTTTTTACTTTCAAAATAATATTTTTATCAAATCTCAATGTATTTGTTTCGCCTTCCATTAGCTTAAAAGACTAGCAAACAAGACACATGATTTGTTAAAGTGTGTAATATTCGGGTAGGTACAATTTCCATATGTTATAATATATATAATTAAATTATTAGAATTCCGTCTTTTAAGTATTATTTTATAATTTATATTTATTGATTGAAAATTGTAAATCTTTGGAATTAATTTTTTTTTCTCATTATATTCCTATCTCGACAATCCAAAAATTAATTCATGTAAAAATTTTTTTATTAATAAATGAATTGCTGTTGTTATGGGCCAGTCTTCAAAATTCAAATTATCGTAGAATAAGATCACAAATAAATGGCTCACAAACAAAAAAAAAATCACCTAACATAGGAAATATATAATACAATCTTAACAAATATCCAAAAAGATCTCAACTACCCGCAACTATATAAGCAGGGGTATCACCCCCTCAAAGTACGCATTCTCTTAACCTAATGTATTTTCTTAACCTAACCCATTCTATTTGACCTAGAATCCCATAATCATATTTCTGGATTTTTAGGATTATTCACCACTACATCAACCTCTTCTCGGCTATAACTCTCGGCCACGCCATAGGATTCGTCATCAAAGGCACACCTTCTTGTCCCAAACCTCGTATTTTGCCCATTCGAAATTTTTTAGACAATTGTTAAGGATCCGACCTTAACAGCTGTATATAAAAAATGATATTAGAATCGCTGAAATATAATTGTTTAAAAAACACTTGTTTAACCCATGATTGTAATGGACGATTGTAACTTGTAATAAGAGGAGTATTAAATGAAAAGATAATGTGTGGATATATATCATACATAATTACGAGGATAAGAAAAGAGAGGAGGATTATTCGATCATAAAACTCAAAATGGTCCTGAGTAGTGTAGGCTCATGAGTTTTCTTGTCTATGAAAATTCGCAAAAGCAACAACACTTTGTTAATTAATACAGCACATATTGTATACACGTGGCCAGAACCCATACGTCTATCTTATTGTATCATTTCAGTTTCATCCCCTAAGGTTGCGGGGTTATGTCATTATCAAAAGCATGGTTGTAGATTTTCCTAAAATCTTACCAAATTGCTAATTATTGATGAGTCCTAGGGTATGTCTTACACAGCGTTTTTCATGAAAAATAATCTAGATATCCAGATAAAATGGATTAATTCTATATAGGATTCGTTAATGCACTTACTAAGATTTGATACACTGATGAATGTATTAAAACTCAAAAAGACTTATCCTTCTTTAGAAGAAAAAAAAAAAAAAAAACAAAACGATAATTAGATTTAATACGAATAATATATTTTAATATGAATTGATCATCTTATCATATATTTTTGGGATATACATATACATGAACATTAAAAATAAAAGTACATTATATTATTAAATGTAAAACTATGTTTATTTGCTAAATAACTGCTAGGATTATAATTGGGCCGGGCTACATCCAACTAAATAATTAGGCTATAAATAGAAATATGAGATAGTAATTTGTGGTGTTTGAAATGTAATTAAACTCGAATTTTTCTCTCTGATCTTATTCTAAAGATTTTCTTTTAAATCTCTCTTTTTAGTGATTACTATATTTTTATTCCTAATTAAAATAATATGAATTAAAAATAAAGTTTAATCATATAGAACATATAATCATATATATATTTGATATATGTCTAAGTATATTTGTAAAGTTTTTTTTTATTTATTTTATATTAAAACAAGTTGATACGGATAGGAAGATATATTGTCGTATGAGTGTATGTCATATACAAAATAATATTTTGATAAATTAGACGGATAGAAAAATATATATAAATAATTATATTTCTAACACACTTTTTTTTTCTTTATGCAAGAGTTTCATTATGTTATGTGTGTTTTTTTCTATTTCTCTTTTTTTATTGGTTTTTGTTGAAGTTTTTTTTTCTGATACTAGACATATAAATAATTATATCGGTAATAAATAATAAATAATGAAAAAAGTATTGAGTTACCATTAAGTGAGTCGAGTGACGCGCCAATGCTACTAATTGAGTGCCACCACGTAACTGTGCTGTCAGTAAAAAGGGAGTCGGCGCCTTTCGAATTCGAAGCATTTTTTAGTGTGCGCTGGTTTTTATTGCAGCTAGCGAGCAAAAAAACGGATGCATGCCGTTAGGGCAACGGCCTTCGCACTAGTGCCCTCTGGCCATTGCTTGCTCGCTAGCACAACGATTTTTGCGCAGCTCAATCCCTTGCTTGTTGCTTTATTAAATAGAAGGGGCTTTTTTTTACTTATTTAGTAAAGTTGGACCGCACATTCATTATTTTATAAATATAAGGGTAACAATTTTCAAAGATAAAAGCACTCAAAACTCAATTAAAAGAAATATTCGAAATCTATTAAAAAAAAAAAAAGGTTTGAGTAGATGAGAGAGAATAGTTTTTCTTTTGTGAACTTCATGCTAAACTCACATAGTGTAGACTAAAATTCACTATTATATAGTTCATACTTCATTGTTGATTTATAACATTGTTGTAAATAATAATTAATTGAAAAGTATGGTTAACCAAAGAGGAAGTCACATAGTAGAAAGGGAGGCACTTGCTCCCACAAATATTTTGAAAAAAATAAAATAATTATATATAGATATGTATACCTATACCTGAATGTTATGTTATGCTATTGCCCTCAAATAAAACATGAATTATTTTCTTAAGTTCTATATTAAAAAAAATCATTTTATTAAACTTAACATATAGTAGTAATTATCATATGAAATTTAGCAAAGTATATAATTAGAAACTAAAAGTGAATAAATAAATAATTAAACAAGCCCAATAAAAAATAATAAATTAGGTAATTAACATCACGACACTAACTAATTAGTTAATAATCAAATTTAAACTTAATTCCTAATAGTTTTCTAATTAAACATAACTTAACTTATTAGTGATTTTTAAAAGGTTGGTTAAAATAGAAAAAACATATTACTCATATATTAATATTCTTTATTAAATTTTTCTTGTTTATAGTAATTTTTTTGGTTAAAATTATTTTTTATACTACTATGAATATTATAAGATTATGATTCTTTTTTATGAAAATATTAATAAAGACTTAATTATAAATTTTTATCTAATAATCTAGAAAGCAATTACAAATTTAAAATATAAAAACCTAATCAAAATATTTAGTGAATAATTAAATTTATTTTAGATTAATATTTTTTATGAGCTAATTAATTTATTAGAAATTTAATATATATATATATATATATATATATATATATATATAATGTTTTTTTTTATACATATAATTAACTTGGTTGGTTCAGGATTATCTCACTAATATGCTTAACCAAATATTGGAGGTTATGCAGCAACTTATTGGCCAACAACAAACCTTAAATGAAGCTCAAATCCGCGATCGATTATCGCTCGACCTATCAGACTAAGAGATACAGTGGGAGACAAAAAAATTTTTTTATACATATAAATATATAATTCTATCTAAATTTTATCCTTGTATATATTTTTGCCCACTATAAAATTTTTATAGGTTCGTCACTGTGGGTAATCAATAAAAAACAGTTAATAATTAGTTCAGTAATGCTACATATTCCACAAATAGGAGCCTATACGTAGCCAATAAAAAATACGGAACCCAGCTCAATCCACCCACGTTATTGTCAAAAATACGGAACAACCCACCCACCTTATCACAAAAAAACACGGAACCCACCCCAACCCACACACCTTATCACCAAAAACACGTAACCCACCCACCTTATCACCAAAAACGATTTCTCGCCCAACCCAAACCCCTCTCATCCAATCAACCCACAATCCAAACTAACTTCACTCATTTCACCACCACTATCATCCAAGAAGCTTTTACAGCAGTAAAAGAACCCTATCATCTACACCGCCATCATCACCGTCTTCTTCACAACCACCTTCAACAACCAACGCCGATCATCACCATCGTCTTCACCGCCGATAATCTCCACCTCAACATTATTGACCTTAACCACCATCGATCCTCACAGTGAAGATTCATTCAACCACCGTGAATTTGCTTGGACCACTGTCAACATCCTTCAACCGCCGTCGTTCTTTAACCACAGTCGACGCTTCAACTTCCTTCCACCATTGATTATCATTCTTTAACAAAGGTGAGTCAATCTGTTAACCCTAACAACGATTGAGTTCCTTCGTTTCTATTTTTACGCGTGAAGTCTATTTTTAATTCAAATTTGTAAAAATTAGTTTCGGATGATAAGCATAATTGGAATGAGTGTTAAGTCCTAACTATTTCGGATGATAAGTCTTAACGGTTTTATGAGCATCATTGTTAGTAGAGTAAATTTATTTTGATAGAGTGTTAGTAAAGTTGTGTTGCATAATTGAACAGGGACCATAGTTTCTTATTTATTAGATGATCCAAAAATTCAAAAATATGATTTATCATCTAAGATTATCTACTTTTTCTGCAAAATGTAAAAGTATATCTGGCAATTTGCTTTAATCTAGTTAAATCAATTTGTATATGCATCATCACTGGTTCAAATTTTGTGACAATGTATATATTTGTGTGTTTTTTATGTTTGTCTATTTTGGCAGCATCTTTTGTATATATATGAGTCTGAATTGGTTGATATGCATGATAACTTAAAATTGATTTTGATTCTCAAATACTAAAATCTAAACTGAAATCATTTTGACTTGTTGATTTATTTTTTTTTTAGTTCTGGTAATTTGGTTCCTCCTTTACAGGGATTAAAAAATGCCTTCCTCAGATGATAAAGAAGCATGGAAGAAAGGAGGGAGGCCAAAGAATCCTGATGGGCCTAAACCGAAATCGTTAGATTCTAGATGCTCGCCGTTGAGCCTCAAGAAAATAATGATAGAAATAGAACAAGATAACCTTAAGATGGCTGAAGTTATCAACATGAGTTTTTTGTGATTTTCAACATATTCCAGATTAGTTTGTCAAACAGGAACTCTTCCTCCATTTAGCTTCAAGGTTTGATTTGGAGAACAATCTAATCAAGGATGATGTTGGTAGCATTGAGCTCGATGCTTCAGTTGTTGAGCGCGCAACTGGTCTTCATGGTAAAAAAATTATTTTTCATGCTGTTAATCTTAACCTTTCTGAATTATAGAGAACCAAACCTGTTTTATCTTGTCTGAATCTTTAGATATTTCTGTTTTAGTATTAAATTTATTTACAGTTTTGGATGATAAGCTTAGTGGAAACTGGTGATAATTTCAGCTGGTTTTGGATGATAACTTGATTTTTTTCTTGATAATTAGGAACTGATTTCCCAGAATATGACCATGATGACATTCATACTGCTGCTCTGAAACTAAGATGGGGCCTATGACTCTGACAGAATTAAAAAGTTTTGTGACTACTTGCGCAATGAACAGTAATGAAGCAAGAAGGGAGTTCTGGGAAGGCTTCATCTTACTCTTGGCAAAGATCTTTTTATGCCCGATAACAAATAAATTCATTTCTCCAGAGCGACATTTGCCGCTTGTGCTTGATGTTGTAAATACAAGGAGATACAACTGGCCTTTGCAACTCTTCACTTGGATAAAAGATTCTATTAGGGACTTCCAAAGAAAAGGTGTTAAACACCTTTCTAGTTGCATGTTTGTACTTGTTGTAAGTAATCTAAGACTTTTCTAGATGATAACAATAGATTCAATCATTAATAATTTCTAAATGATTTGGTTGTTTGGTTGTTAGGTTATATTGTTTCATCGATTGGAGTACGGGCCACTCAATAGATATCGTGGTCCAGAGTCATGGTTTGCCCAATGGACACTAGCCATGCTTGACCTTAGGGCAACATCAACATTGAAGAAGGTATACAAATAAACTAATTTATATTTTTAAATTGTTTGAATTTTTCTTATTGTTGTTTAACGTTGTTTCACTTTTTCTAATAGATAAGAAAGAACAATGATGATAACCCGGATAAAAAGAAGAAAGGAAAAAAGGGGACTGAGAAGAAAAAGAGGAGCAAGAAAATAGAAAAGGAGGATGTGAGATCTCCAAAAAGAAGGAAAACACTCGTGAAAAGGAAGAAAGTTGATGAGGGTGAGAAAGAAGAGATGGAAGAAATAGAAAAGGAAAGGTAATTGTAGTTGATAAGTTAGTATTCATCTCAATTAGTATTAAATTTATGCTATTAATTGTTATTAATTGTTGACTTTTTAATTATTTTTTATGCTTAGTACAGTGAGTTTGACAACTAGAATGAAGCAGATGATGATCAAGAAGAGAGGGTGCAAACTAAATTTCCGATGACTTCGTCACAAGTTGAGAAAGAATTGGAGAAAATTTGGTCATCGATGGTTTTTGATGAGGAAGTACTTTTGAAGGCTGATAAGGATGCACACCAATATTTCACCTCAAAAAAGTAAGAAAATTTTAATGGTTTCTAGATTAATTTTGATTTTGATGGTTTCGAATGATAAGCTTAGTTAGAACGGGTGATAAGTGCATACTGTTTTGGATGATAAGTTTATTAATTTTTAGATTTCTGTTTTGAATTTGATTCTGCATGTGTTAATTTGATTTTGTGAAATATAGATCGTTATAAATTCTGCATATGCTTTATTCTGTGAATATTGGCATGATATTTTGTCAATATTTTCTCTTTGAATCAGGAAGCTAGATGTTATATATGCTGAATACCATGATGGTCCATCATTTTCATTGGGGTTTTCACAAAAGTTCAACACCCCAACACCTAGTCCAGATAGATCAGCTTCAGAGGATGGTGAGGTTCTTGATATCCCTCCTATCAGGGAGATATTACCAGAGGATATAGTCATTCATACAGAATAAGACCCTTCCACCATCCAATCATTGAAACCCTTGACCTTAGAACAAGAAAATAAAATATATCATTGGGTAATGAAAGCAACAAAGGCAAATGGGGTTCAAGAAGAAGTAATTGCATTGTTCAGGGGATATGACAACTTCTTCTTATTAAGGGGCGAAATTCGATTTTTAAGGCCGAAGGGTTGGATTGATGACAAAGTAAGTTAAACCTATTACTATTTTTAAGATAATAAGCTTACTTCTTAATTTTATTTATTTATTTTGGTAATTGTCTTGTAGATAATCAATTGGAGGTGCATGGAATACAATTACAATTCCTTGCCAAGATTTTTGAAAGATTTTTACTGTGTTGAAGTTGGAAACTCAGTTGTTAAATTGTTTCAATTTGCTTTAAATTACAATGATATGTTGTTTTTAATACTTAATAAAATAGCTATATCATTTCATTGCTTTTTGCAGAATACAACTATTACTGATAAGAACTTGGATGCATATCATAAAGGGGGGACATATATAGGAATGCATCCATAACTTGGTGAAGATGGCAAACACTTTGATAGGGACAAAGCAGCAAACAGAAATGGATATGACTTTAAATTTTAATGATAATATAGCTTCTTCAAGATTAATTTTGATTTTGATGGTTTTCGGATGATAAGCTTAGTTAGAACGGGTGATAAGTACATACTGTTTTGGATGATAAGCTTATTAATTTTTAGATTTCTGTTTTGAATTTGATTCTGCATGTGTTAATTTGATTTTGTGAATTATAGATCGTTATCAATTCTGCATATGCTTTATTTTTGAATATTGGCATGATGATGGACTCTTTAGAGCTTCTAATGTGAATTTATGCTACTTTTTTTATACATGTAGTGGCTGCTACAAGTATGCAATAAGTTACATTGGTATCTGTATGCATTCAACCTGGAAAAGAATGAATTGTTGGTGCTGGATTTTATGCATGATCATCCATTGGATGAATTAAAAATATCATTGGATAAATATGTGGTAAGTTTAATTTCTTGGTTTATTTGTCTGTGTTTATCATGTAACTTTGATTATTAAATGTTTAATTCTTTTTAATTGGTTATTTAGGGGCACTTAATTAAGGACATGCTAAAAATTATGATCCCCACATTTGATCACAAAGGGGTTGGTTTCCTAAGCCGATATGCCCAAGTTCCAAAGCAACCAAACAATCATGATTGTGGCATATATGTGATCAAGTTCATGGAAGAGTGGACAAAAAATTTCATACTAACGGCATATACTAATGTAAGTATATCTAGTTAGAGTATTTAACAAAATTTTTGAATTGTCAATTTTTACATGATAACCTGATTGATCTAAACAATTCTTTTTATCCTATCATTTACAGGAAGAGTTGTTAAAGGTTAGAAGAAGGTTGGTCTTGGATATTGCCCTAAGCAACTACAACACAAAACAAGTGTGGTTGTTGCAAAAAGCTTTCACAATTCCCCAAAAAGACGAAAGAATCCAGAGAGGGGCAAAAAAAAGGAAGTCAAGACACCTTTTACAACTCCTAGTACCAAGGAGATAACTAGAAGAGCTGAAAATAGAAAGTAATAGGAAAAGTTGATAAACATTTTACATGTTAAAATGGCCTGTTGATTTTGTAAATAATTAACATTTAATTTACTATTCAAGAATATTACATATGCATTCAATCATGACATTTGTAGTATTATGTACAATCATCTCGTGGAGTAGTTATTCAACAATAGGTGAAAAAGCTCACCCCTTTTTGTCACGTATCTTGATTTTGTCAAGTATCCTGATTTTTTATTTTTAATTTTTAGTTCACATGGTCAACTTTCTGTACTTAGAATTTGATATAGTTTTGTACTTCTCTCTGGATGAGATCATGAGAAGCTGTTGTAGTTGCTTCAAATAGTTTATTTTGCCGATTATAACCTTTACGGGCCATGTTCTATTCAAATCTCTTGAACCTCTAATTGGTTTTAATTTGAATCAACTTAGTTCATAGGATATTTTTGTTGTCAACTAGTTATATATTACTATTGATTCAGCTAATATAATTGATTTTCTTGCCGTCCACTAATTCATATCATCGAGATGGTCTTGTAATTCTTGCCATACACTTTTAGTAATCACAGCATGTAACTTGACCAGTCCAACTGGTCAAGCTGGTTATTATATTTAAATCTCATATCATTCAAAGTGGAATTAAACAGTGAAATCAAACCTTGATTTTTTTATTTCTTGAAGCTAATCATTACTCATAATAAGTACAACAAAGAAAAAATTATTAATATGTCAAACTAGATATAACCTGGAAGCAAACACTACTAAGTCTCCTGATAACAATTGTATATATATATTTTTGTGAGAATAATATGTAAGAAAAAAAATGTATAACTTTCCCCCCTCATAGTCAGGGTATTCCTAACTTCTCAATGCTTCATTTTTCATGAACTTTTTCATGCTTCATTTTCCATCATCCATTGTATTCTAAAAAAATATATATATATATCATCCATAACATAAATTTTGATTTAAATCCTTATAAATTAGCTAAAAAATCTACCGATGTTGAGTCTTTCTTTCTTCTTCTAGTTGCATTCCTAATTGATTTATCCAATTTTGCACCAAGCCTCCTATTGTTTGGTCGACCCTTTATGGAAACTTGAGGAGGAGCAAGCACTAGATCAACATTGATAGCACATTGATTTTCTGATATGTTGCTACTTTGTCTACTAGGAACACTACTTTGAAGCTTCGATGCACGATAATCATAAAGCTTAATTAGAAAATCATCCATAGATGAATGCAATATTGAGGCTTCTTCAATGTCACTCACAAACTCTTGCGCAACATTGAAAAAATGACTATGCAACCCTCTAAAGATGTTCTTGCTCCTCATACCCGTCCAAAACTCATCTTGGAAGTAAACAGGAACCCACATATGTCGATTATCATAAAGACCTATAAACAAAAACAAAGAAATGAAAAATGATCATGCAATTACAGCAACGTGATCATTCTAAACAATGAAAATTATCATTCTGGTTATCATTCTAAGCAACGTTATTTAAGTGAACTTCAATCAATTGTTAATGAGCTTATCATCCAAAACAGCATGCCATTATCACCAGTTTCTACAGAGCTTATCATCCGAAACCCAGAATTCATTAATTACTAATTCAATAACTATCTCAACACCAGAATTCACAATCAAAAAACATAATTAAAAATTAATTGAAAATACTAACCTAACAACCACCTGTTCTGGTCAAGCTTGTATTTTGAAATCAAATATAACCACTCACTATTAAAAGATATCATGGATCGTGAATTCCAAACAATGCGATTCAGTTGGTCATGAAACTCCTTGAAGAAAGAGTACCCTCCTAGCTTTTCTAGTAACTTTTTCAAGATGTGCCATATGCACCATTTGTGTCGTGTGTTTGGCAACACTTTCTTTATTTTAGCTTGCATTGATTTGCATTGGTCTGTGATGATACCAGATGGTGGCCTACCCATGCATCTCAACCAATGAGTAAGCAACCACTCAAAACTTAGTATTTCTTCGTTTACTAAAAAGCACACCCAATAGAAGTAGATTTCCCATGATGATTGACCCTAATGAACGAAGCAAATGATAAGCCATGCCTGAAAAATAATTATCATCCAAAACAGTAAGCACATTATCATCAAACAGCTGCATAGTAGATAAAGTCAAGGAAAAATTAATGAATCACTCACTTGTTTTTCATATACGTAGTATCAAAAGATACAACATCTCCGAAATACTCATAAGATGCAATGGATTGTGCATCAGCCAAAAAGCACTTTTCAACCTGTAGTTATCATCAATTTTAATCTCATAAAAGAAGTTCGGATTGATTTCTTTCATTCGGTTGAAGTATTGTAACATCTCCCTAACTTCAAGGTTCGGATCACTTGTCCGAAGTTTACAAGTAATGTAATTTCTGACATCTTTTTATGAAAAATTTAAGTTGGAAGATCCACCCACTTCATTGCAAAGTGCAAGATACGTCTTGTTAGGTCTTATCCTGGCTTCATTGTTATCTTCTATCACACACTTTGCATGCATGTTCAATTCCCTGTACTCATGATAATGAAGAGACTTTTGAGGAGAACAAGCATGTGTGTGCTTTGCCTCAAATATTGCATAAAACTAAGTCCTTTTTTCTTTGTCCACCAACTTGACATAAATCCTAGTCTTGCACTTTTTCGAAGAAATCTTCTTAGATCTGATGGAGCAAGTACACGATAAGGTGGATGAACGGCGGCGACAGCATGCTGAACGATGGCGGCAGCGTGCAGAACGGAGGTTGATGATCAAAGCTTCACTCCTAATTTTCGCTATTAACTTTCCTAATTTGATGAGTGACGTCACCCTAATGCTGTTGGCTACTAGTTGGCTCCGTAATCTATGGGTTCTCTGTAGTTTCTCTAATTAGTTAACCTTGTATTTTTTTAGAAATAAAATATTTAAAATCTAAAAAATAAAACATTCAATTTAAATTATTACTGAATTTTTATTGATTATTTAGCAAATCTCTAATTAATAATATTATATAAGAACGCGAGTGGAAGCGACCACAGCATTCATGGTTGGGAATGACATATGGCAGTGCGGCCGTGCCCACTACAATTTTGCGGCTACTAGTGCTGTGCTGAGCAGAAGAACGATTACAACTTATATTTTTCAACTACCACCCACTTTCCTCCTCTTCTTTTTTCTTTCTTTTTCGAGAAGGATGAACAAAGATGTTTTTAAGGTTTCATCCCCCTATCCTATACGGCACAATTTTAAATCTTGTGGATATATATGTAAATTTTATCAGTGATGTAATATGTCATACGTTATTCCTTCTAAAAATCATCACAAAAATTGAAAAATAACTATAATTGCACGAAACAAATTAAACAAGATCGCATTGCATGTATGTTATTAATTCATCTTATTATCATACTTGATAACATGTCAAACGCATCCATATAAGTAAGCATAACAGTCTCCATTCCATAACAGTGCACCGACCAAAAGAACACTCAATTAAAGTGGCAGTGGTCATTCTAGTTTCTAACGAATGAAAGGCAAACAATCCAACGTGTCTCACTGTAGTTGGAGGTCACTATATAACAATGTCGATGGGCATCAACCTAACAAAAAGCAAAGCAAAAATAATCAATTAAAAGACCTGGGTCAAGTTGTTGGACAGAATCTCTGTCTTTTTAACTATATACTTTTTGTACCGAATATATTTTTTTTGAGTTCGATTTACTCTAATAAAATTTGTTTGTTTGAAATAAAACATCGCTCACTTTATATGTTTTTGTAGTATTTAAAAAATTACTCATACATTTAGCTTGCGACCTGATGGATATCTGGTGAAAAAAAGAAAAAAACCGGGCCATCAGGTGGTCACATTTTTATGGAATATTTGATTGGGGCCGGAGTTGTTAGGGAAATTGGAGAGAGATCATAGCAATGTATGGAGTGTAGCATTAGCATAGCAATAATGTTAGTCACGCTTACCCACTACACCCCAAGCGTGGAACTTTTTCACATACATAGTGGCCTCCTTGCCTTCCCTTCCACACACATACACACTTTTATATATTCAAATAAACAGTTTTCCTTCCAGTAAATTCTACCGTCTCTCTTCCCCTATGCACAAGCATAATCATTGTGATTAAAAGAAAAAAAATCACTTTTTAATTATCTCTTCTTTCTAAAAAATATACAATAAATTAGTATTGTTCTTGTAGCTTATATCCGAGCAAGTTATAGTTCGCTTTCTTATTAATTCACGAATTACGTTATTTTTACGTCAAAACCAAATTAATTAAAAAATATATATGTGTTTGTGTGAGAGAAAATAAACTCTTTTGAAGGTAGAGAATATAGTATAAATTATAATATTAGAAAATTCTAACATATGTGATGTTTGTTATGAATTATTGAGGCGGCTAGCTGTCGGTTACTATGCGGCACTATGCGGCATAGTAACCCAATAAATTATGGCCGTCCATTTCTAATCAAGTTACTATGTTGCATAATAAATGAATCATAGCCGTTCATTCCTTTTCATGTAATAGTAAATCTTTTACTATAAATAGGGCTATGATTTCATAAGTTTTTCATATCCAGAAATCAATAAGAATTTCATATTCTTTCTCTCTATAGTTCTCTTTCTTTCTTTTCTCTTGTTCTCTCTATTATAGCTTTAATTCTATAACACGTTATCAGCACGAGGTTCTGATCAATTTGCTTCGAAGCACGAAGCTCTAATCAAGTTTCTTTGAAGTAAGGTACTAATCTTTTACCATGTCTAATCTTTCTCGTCTTGAATTTGTACCCCTAAATATATCTGGTAATAATTTTCTATCATGGATACTTGATGTTGAAATCTATCTAAATTCAATGGGTCTTGGAGACACCATTGAGGCCAATAATGACACATCCCTGAAGGATCGCGCTAAAGCCATGATATTCATTCGTCGTCATCTTGACGAACCTCTGAAAAATGAATATCTGACATTAAAAGATCCTGAAGATCTGTGGCAGAACCTTCATGATAGGTATAATCACCAGAAGACGGTTATACTTCCTCGTGCCCGTTATGAGTGGACGCATCTGTGTCTACAAGACTTTAAAACCATCAGTGATTATAACTCGGCTATGTTCCGAATTACCTCACAGCTGAAATTGTGTGGTGAAATAATCACTGATTATGATATGCTGGAAAAGACCTTCACTACCTTCCATGCCTCGAACGTGCTCCTGCAGCAGCAGTATCGAGAGAGGGGATTTTATAAATATTCTGAATTAATTTCATGTCTTCTTGTTGCTGAGCAGAATAATGAACTGCTCATGAAAAATCATGAAGCTCGCCCTGCATTAAATGAGGACAACAATGACTACCTCTGTATCACCAGTCGTGATTCAAATAAGAAAGTAATATTGGAGAAATTGCCTTCACTTTCTTCTGGGATATATTATACCAAAATTAGCCTAGTTGAATCACATGTTGTTGTAAACCAGAAGTTTACTAATCCAAATGAGTTCATGATTTGGCATGAACGATTGGGTCATCCTGGGGCAACTATGATGCGGAGAATTATTGAAAATTCTCATGGCCATTCACTTAAGAACCAGAAGATTCTTAAGTCTAGTGAATTTTGTTGTGCTGCATGTTCTCAAGGAAAATTAATTATAAGGTCATCACCAGTAAAGATTGGATTTGAGTCTCCTGAGTTCCTAGAAAGGATTCAGGGAGATATATGTGGACCAATTCATCCACCTTGTGGATCTTTCAGATATTTTATGGTCCTGATAGACGCATCTTCTAGATGGTCTCATGTGTGCTTATTATCATCTCGCAACCTGGCGTTTGCGAGGCTACTTGCTCAGATTATAAAATTGAAAGCACAATTTCCTGAAAATCCAATCAAAGCAATTCGCCTTGATAATGCTGGTGAATTCACCTCACAAGCATTTGATGCTTATTGTGTGGTCAATGGTATAAGTGTTGAACATCCAGTAGCTTATGTTCATACACAAAACGGGCTAGCAAAGTCGCTTATTAAACGACTCCAATTGATTGCTAGACCCATATTAATGAGAACAAATCTCCAAATATCTGCTTGGGGGCATGCAATCTTATTTGCTACAGCACTTATTCGTTTGAGGCCAACAAGTTATCATCAATTCTCTCCCATGCAATTAGCTTTTGGCCAGCAGCCAAATGTTACCCATTTGCGAATTTTTGGGTGTGCGATATATGTTCCTATTGCTCCACCTCATCGCACTAAAATGGGACCCCAAAGAAAATTGGGGATATATGTTGGGTTTGATTCTCCCTCGATAGTAAAATATCTCGAGGTGCAAACGGGTGATGTATTTAAAGCTCGGTTTGCGGATTGTTATTTTGATGAATCAATGTTCCCAGCATTAGGGGGAGAGATGAAACAACTGAATAAAGAACTTGATTGGAAAGTGTCTTCTTTAACGCATC